>PITA01001961.1:0-81244 GCA_004023965.1 Spilogale gracilis
AGAGAGAGAGATCACAAGTAAGCAGAGAGGCAGGCAGAGAGAGAGGAGGAAACAGGCTCCCGGTTGAGCAGAGAGCCCGACGCAGGCCTTGATCCCAGGACCCTGAGATCAGGACCTGAGCCTAAGGTAGAGGATTTAACCCACTGAGCAACCCAGGCACCCCTTCCCTTTACATATTGATCTGGATGTACAATAGGAGCAAAGGTGAATAGGTGTGGTTAGGTTAGAGGCAAACAACCACAGGAACCCAAGAAAAGTAAACTTCTAAAATGACAGTACTGAACTACATTACACATCACACTCTGCTCTGACTGCAGCAAGCAAAGGTCTGCTAGACGCCACTCACAAATAGGCATCTGCACTACCAAGCAAGAGAAAAATGCTGAGTCACGATTGTGCCTTTTTTACTCTCTCAAAGCTCCACCTACCATCTGCATGAGAACACGATCTATAAAAACTCTGAGGATATTAGTACTCCCTATTTTTGTTCTTGACCTGACATGAGTCAGCCTCCTGGCACCAAAGGAACACGCTGCAAAGCTGTCTCCCTATTTAAATTAATCACATGAAGATTGGAAAACTAAAAAAGAGTTTGGAAAGAGATAAGTTTTATTGACGATGTGTGGGTCATCATCACTTCACTTCCTTAGAAGGCTGGCTTCTATGTCCATATCAGCCTTAGGCTCTGGGATGTTGATCTTGAGGAATAATGTCCATTACCATGAGTCCAGGCCACTTTGGGAGGGAAAGAGGAGCAGCTGTCATTATGATCCACAGCAGGCAGGTTTACTTTAACCTGAGGTAAACTGTCTGGGATGGTGCATTATCTGCCCCTCCCGCCAAGCCCAAGCCACCAGAAATTTTGGTGGAGGTACCAGTGAATGTGAATGAATGTGCCTCCGGGGCTCCCACCACCACCAAGAATCTGGGGTTATGCTAATGTCGCGGTCATCAACACCATCTTTACTTCCTGCTCAACTATCAAACTGAGTCTATTCACAAACTTTCCTTTTAATGGTAAAGGCCAATTTCTTTCTTTTTTTTTTAAGATTTTATTTTATTTATTTGACAGTGAGAAACACAGCCAGAGAGGGAACACAAGCAAGGGGAGTGAGAGAGGGAGAAGCAGGCTTCTCGCCCAGTAGGCAGCCCGATGTGTGGGGCTCAATCCCGGGTCTCTGGGATCATGACCTGAGCCCAGGGCAGTTGCTCAACCAACTGAGCCACCCAGGTACCCCTAAAGGCCGATTTCTTAGAAAGGCTTGACTCTGCCTGCTATGAATCACTTTGTTTAACTTTAACCTAACTGCATCCCCCAACTTCCTCACTTTTGAATCATAAAAGACTGGGCCCTTGACAGTCAAGAGAGACAAAGGCAGAGCCAGAGGTAGAGGAAAAGGCAGAGAGCCTGCATAAGAGAGACAGAGGCAAAGATAGACAGAACCAACTGTTTGCACCCTTCCCTTGAGATGATCTGTAACTAAAAAGTTTTAAATAAAGCACCCTGAAGACACAGTTTTCAGGAGATCCCCACACCACTCTTCGAGTCCGGTCTCCTCATATCGCCAACTACGTCGCCATCTTCGGGGAACCCTGACTGACTGTTGCCCGGGCTGGCTCCCAGCAGTAAACTATTCATGGATAAGGATGGGATCTGACTTGGAAATAATATCATATGTGGACTAATAAAGGGAGCAAACAATGCTGCTAAAGTGAAACACTTGCTACGTGAAAATACAACTAGGCTCTTCGGTCACGAGCCCGCTGGGGAGGCGCACACGTGAGCTGTGCCTTTCCACGATGCCAGCTCTATTCAATCACTAAAGCCAAGTTAAACCACAATGATGAAACAGGTTCAGGGTTCCAAACTCTATGACAATTCCCCATGTGAGTCAGCTTGGCTTCTTACACAGCACACAGAGCAGGACAGAAGACAAGCCACACAACAAACAAGGCAACAGAAGAGCACCGGAATTGAACAGACACACAGTCGGTCTGTGGGCGCGCAGTTGACATGCGGCCTCCCTGTCTCTTCAGGTCAGCTCTCGGCATTTGCTGCTTCTGATGTTCAAGCAGTAAAGGGACTCAGTTCTCTTTGGAGATGGATCTCTGTTGGAGATCTGCCACTTCCGAGGCAGTTGCCTTTTTTAAGTGGTCAGACATAGAGGGGTCAGGTCTGCAAAGTCTGACAGTTTATGCCAAAATCCTTCCCTTTTGAAAGGAATTTAATCAGTTTTGGGTCTCTGCAGACCTCCTCTGGTTCTGCTTGTTATCAGTTCTGGGGTGTACACTGATGTTGGTCCTCGCCATATCTTCTAGTTGCAGTACCTCATCTGCTTGCGATATTGCTTGACACAGGCCCCTGCTTGACATGAGAGACTCGATTTTGCTCTCTTTGGGTCTGAAAGGCTCCATTCTGTTGGAAAGTCATATTAATCTCTAACAAAGACATTAACAATGTTGAATCCTACAGATAGTAGAGCATATTTTTAAGTAGGTAGGACCCTGATATCAGGACCTGAGCTGACATCAAGAGTCAAATGCTTAACTGACTGAGTGACTGAGGCGCCCCTAGAGCATATTTTTATAAAGGAGTTTTTTCTCTCTTCTCTTCTCCACTCAACTTTTGGCTGAAATCTAAAACAAAAACATAGATTCTGATTTTCTGTTTTCTGGTGATATAAAGGGTGAATAGTGGGGCGCCTGGGTGGCTCAGTTGGTTAAACGACTGCCTTCAGCTTGGGTCATGATCCCAGAGACCCAGGATCGAGTCCCACATCGGGCTCCCTGCTCGGCGAGAAGCCTGCTTCTCCCTCTCTCACTCCCCCTGCTTGAGTTCCCTCTCTGGCTGTGTTTCTGTCTGTCAAATAAATAAAAATCTTAAAAAAAAAAAGGGGTGAATATTGTTTTCAGTATATATACAAACCACACACACATACACACACACACACGAATATAATAAAGAAGACAAAATTTAATAACAGGTGTGAAGCTGACACCCAAGCAGAATAGACAAAGCTGAGTACAGTGAGGTGCCCCAAAGACAAGGAAAACATTGGGTACAGAACCGTGTGTGCATGTGTGTATGTGTGTGTGTATGCGCCCACATGCACATGCATAGAAATAATTTTAGTATATATGTTATATACATGATAAAATTTCTCAATTGTCATAAATATGAAAAAATTCATATCCTCAGCATTTCTGCCAGTTAACAAAATTTGCTAACTTCAAAGGTTTACCAGCAGACCTGATGGCCTCTGAGGCCAAATAGGTAAGCTAAGAATGAATGAAAATTTTCTCTAGGTCCTTAATTCAAAGAGGAGATAGTTTCTGTTCCAAACTAGGAAATCTAAGTAAATAGCCAAACTTCTTTTAGAATACTGAGGTTCACGTTAATAGCATAATGAGCCTGAACAAAGGTTTGGTTTGTGACATAGGAGACGAAATATTGACTCTCTTCCTATCTGAGAAAGTAAAGTAGTGCCTAAAAAGCCTAAAATATCAGCAGGATCAGTATCATTGAGAAGCCAACAGGACAAGCAACGTGAAGATATCATGAAGGTCTAGGCGCATCCTTCTTTGTGGGAACCACTTTTCTCATTGCAAAATGAGTTCATCTACAATATGCACAACCTTACACATACATAGACACTTCAATAAAGCAAACTGGAAACATTTTCAGTTACAGACTAAGAGGATCAACCTAATCAGCCAAAAATTCCCTGTCATTATATTGTATTTTCCTACATTTCTTCCCTTTATGACGACACTGCTATTAAAATCCATTCAAAAACATATATAAATGCATCAAGAAGCATTTTCATTTTATTCAGATGACAGAGAAGCTAAAAACTCAGTAAAAAATAAATATTTCTAACAGTTCAAACAAGCATATAATTACAATATTAGATCACTAAATTCCTTTTTCCTAAAATGTAGCAGCACTGAGTTCTTTTCACGTGCAAAAAATAGTACATGCACAAGCTAATGAACAGCTCACTTTGGCTTTCCTAGATACATAAGAAAAACATCATCAGATAGTAAAGAAAAATTCAAGTATAGTCACACAAAATAAGAAAAATCAGAGGATGTGGAAACTGGCATTTTCCCTAAAGCTAGCACCATTATTAACATTACATAACAAAATCAGGATGTGGTGAGTGTGAGTAACTCCTTTAATCATCACAGACTCAAACATGAAACATCTGCCCAATGCTCTTAGATAGAATTCCTTTGTTGTCGATTCACTTTCGATGTCTTTCCAAGATTAAAAGCCAAATGGAACACAAGCAACTATCAACCTATAATTTAAAAATACAAGAACTAAGTGTCTTAGGACTCAAGGTGGGCTGTACGGGGAAGGGACAGTCAAGGAGTAAGAGAATTATGTTCTTTTTATTCTCATATAATGGACCAACAGTACCCTGAAAGGAGCCACAAATTTGGGCATCTAAATCTTCATCTAGACTCCTAACATCAGACTAACAATACTCCTTTACAGAGACAGAATTATACGAAAGCAAGACTGCAAACACGTTTGGAAACATATAAAAGAAAAAGAATGAAAATTGTCAGTGTTTTGCCTTCTTCTTTTCACTCAGACCTCAAATCCATATTCTCTGGGTTGCATTCACACTGTTGTATTTCACATTGCATATTTTTCCCTATAACTTAAATGTAAATGGAATTTTGTCAGTGAAATCATGAAAAGTGAAAAGAGAATGGGGATCATAAATTTACTAATCTCTTATGACTTCTTAAGCAAATCATGTTGCTTCTCTGCATTCCAAATTTGTTACCTACAAATTTCTTAAAATGACACCTTCTTAAGATAAATAACCTTTTACAATGAAGGACTAGCAAAAGCAATAAATAATACTGGAAGCTATAAGTAAGAGTTGGGAGAGAACAAATACAATGTACTTGTCCGGTGACTGAAAATAAAAACATGGCATAATACTAAAAATGAAGGGACTACCTCTGGTAGTAGTGAGTGCCCTGTCACTAGAAACATCCAAGGATAGGCATATTAACACTCAGCAGGAATTTAATAAGGCAATTCACTCGCTGGAGATTGGAGGTTGTAACTTCTAACATCTTTTCAAACTTTATGATTCTTTGATTCTATGAATACTAGTATAAATTATTTTTTAAAGTGATTGATTATATTGTAAAGCAAATACTTATTCAATTTATGAATTTGCCTTTTCATAAGTTGGTTCTATTTTAAGATGGGCAGACACAACAGTATTTGACGCCTTTATTCCATTCAACAAGATGGATACGAACACATACATTTTATTAAAAACAGGCTTATCTTTTTAAAATGCAGTCTCTTTGGAATAAAAATCAAAACTAAAAAAAGAAATGAGAAGGCACATGGCATAGAAAGGTTTAGGGAACTAACTGGGAAGAAGACTCTTTATAGTATAGAGAACCACTAGAATTCATTAATTTATTTTTTTAAGATTTTATTTACTCATTTGAGAGAGAGAGACAGAACACAAGCAGGGGGAGAAGCAGAGGGAGAAGCAGACTCCCCGCTGAGCTGGGATGGGAACCCCATGCAGGACTCATCCCAGAACCCTGGGATCATGACCTGAGCTGAAGTTGGACACAACCCACTGAACCACCCAGGCACTGGAGAAACACCAGAATTGAAAAGAAGGGGAAAAAGGAAAGAAGGGAGAAATGATGGGGTGGGAAGAAGAGGAAAAAGAAACAAAAATCAACAAACCGAACTTGGTTTCTCAAACCTTTACAAAGTGGCTAAATCAGAGTATCAAAAAAACTGTTGACAAAAAAGCGTGCTGGTATCTTTCACATTGAAACAACAGAATTTACTTGAAAAAGGTCCTGGATACTTGCCTATCTCTTAAATGTCATTCAAAAATCTACTGTGTCAGGATATTCAAACCTTAGCTGTCAACTAGAAGGTATTTATCACTGATCAGTAAGATTTCATACCCTTTGATCGAAATGCATTCACAACAAAGCATCACTAATTGCTGTTTCAAGAAAGAACTAAGCCCAAGATAGCTAACATCTAACTCCTTTCTTATGTTTCAAGTATTACTGATTAGAAATACAAAAAAATCAAAATCTCATTAATACACATTTTGCTTGTGATCAATCGCTAAATCCAATAAAATTGTTTTTCATACAAAAATAACCATTTTCCAAATTCTGTGATTAAGCAAAGAGGAGGAAAAATTAATCTTGAAAGGACCTGCTTTTGAGCACCCGCAAAGCAATCTGACGGGCAAATGATATTTCATTTTAGGAATCCTACAATCAAGATAATATCTTCTACTACTCACAGCACCATTTTTCTTTCCTAGTCTCTTAGTTGCAAAGACATAAGAGGAAAATAAAATTCTGTATATATTTTTTAAAGCAATCAAAAGGCTAATCAGACCTAATTCCAAGCTGTACCCTAGCAAGAAAATCAATCAATATTTCTATGAGTCCCAATCCTCCTTAAACACTGAAAGGCAGCATTGAAAAACAGATGCTGAAAAAGGAGGGTTTCTTTTTTTTTTTAATAAGTTTCAAGGACAATTACTCAGAACAACAACAACAACAAGACCATGCAGAATTTTTCCCTAAAACTAAATAGCTCTTAGTGTTACCAAAAATCACAAGAAAATGCCTCAAGTTGCTTACTGGTAGCTCAAGCAAGACACCCATGTGGGTTGGATACCCCGTATTCTTTAGGGCCTCCCTCTTCTCAGCCACAAGACCATCTGCTTCCCTGCATCACTCTCTTATTGTAAAACCCCATCTCTCTTTCCGCCCCCAGAACACCCTGCATACAGCATCCTCAACGTGTATGCATATTCTCATGTGTAATTCCTTCCCCTCCATGCTGACAAATCTTTCTTTAGCGTTAGCCACACTTTTCCAACCACCTCTTCACTTCTCAACCCCAAACCCTATCACTGTCCTCTTCTGCAAAATGCTTCTGGAATCCAAATTCCAAGCCCTAGGTGTTCTAAGAGCTAGTCAAAGAACATACACTAGGAGGATAAAACGGCGAGGACCCTTTGGCTCATTGAGAACCGAACTTTCTCCACACGTAGAGTACAGCAGCAAGATGAGCATAGTGCTTTTCTGGTAGAGTGTGGCTCTGGATTTAGCCTCCATTTTTATTCCTCCAACCCGACCCCTATGGGGGCAAAAGGGTATATTATTGTGACATCTGTCTCGGTTTTGAGATCAAGAAAACACATCTCTAAATGCCGGCTTTGTCTCCTTGCTCTAACAACTGAGATACTACTGAAATAGGTAAAGCAATACCATCAGAGCAACCATCATAAAGACCTAGCTTCAGTCACTCAGCAACACTTTATGAAGCATCCACATGCTAGGCACTGGAGGTAGGAGTTATCGAAGCAAAATGTCCAAGATCCAAGCTGTATCCGGCAGGTTTCTACTCTAACAATGCCATGGCAGCAAGTACGAAATCGGAGAGGCTTCTAGCAAATGTTTATTTTTCACAGTCATGAGTCAGTGAGTCAGCTGCATTTGCCTGATGTCCACTGGGTTAAATTCCAGACTCGAGTCTACACTTCATGTCAGGTTCAGATCCACTCCAGCCTTCATCCTGGGACTTAGTGTGAAGGGGCAATGAGGGGTACGCGACAACACCCGATGCTTCTTTAGGTCTTGCCCCATACGTGGTAGCCTGTGATATTTCCACGTTCTCTTGGCCAAAATCGTGTGACCAAGGCCTGAAATCAGAGGGACAGGGAAATAGATCGTGCCCACAAGGAGTCTCACCCAGGGTAATGATGAAAGGAAGAGCTTTGAGCAAATTTACTCATTTATCATGAACTCCCAACGCAGCAAGGGAGATACAAAGGTTTAAAACAAACAAACAAACAAACAAACAAAACAAAACCAAGAAAAAGAAAAAAAAATCATACATCTCTCTGACTCCATCGGCATGTCCTTTGTATAGCTTTAGAGGGGATTCTCTTTTCCCTAAGGTTCCACTCAGAGTTCCAGACCACTGGTGGCTATTTCAAATGAATGTCCAGTCTGGTATTCTCAACTACCACGTGGCCTCTACCATTTTCTTTTGTCCTACTTCAGCTAGGCAACACAATGCCTCATTGTGGCCAGAGGCAAAAGTGGCAGTCACATGACTGATGCCCTCCAAAGATACCACTCCTCTTCATCAAGGTCTGTGCCACAGGTATAGCGGTAATGTCTCTACGGTGGACAGCTATGTGCCACGCCAAAGATATGTGAAAGCACTACTGCTTGGGGCGTGGGGGTGGCTCAGTCACTTGAACGACCCATTCTCGTTTTTTTCTCAAGTCTTGATCTCAGGGTCTTCGGATAGAGCCCCATAAGAGTTTCCATGCACAGCAGGGAGTCTGCTGGAGATTCTCTCCCTCCGCCCTTGCCCCACTGGTGTACTCACACACACAGTTTCTCTCTCTCTCTCTCTCTCTCTCTCTCTCTCTCTCTCTCTCTCTCCCTCTCTCTCTCTCTCTCATTAAAATAAACAAATAACTCCTTTCATAAAAACGGCACTACTGCCACCAATGCTCTTTATGTTTTAAACCTTCAAGAACTCATTTCATTATCTTAGGGGGAAAAAAAGAAAGTTTTTCAGAATTCTAGTCACACATATTTCAGGCATGTAATAAAAAGATCTGAGGAAAAATTTTAGTACATTAAATATGTTCTCTCAAAGTTCCTAGGGTTGAGGAGTTCACTTTATTCACTACATTCTTTTGACTTCTATGACAAACTATTTCCCAGAAGTTCTTAATCACACAAACAATAGATCTCTAGTGGGTCAAAACTTTTCTGAATACTTTAGTGAACACAACATAAGGCTAGGATCTGAGCTCTACCAACTTAACTACATGATGACAAATTTCATAATAGAATTGGGTTTTCAAAATGCTACAGAATAAAAGAGAGTGATTAAGTTGGCTGAAATGGTCAGAGAAAACTACTCACGAGGTAACACTGAGCATTGGTTCATCAGGTACGAAAGGGAGAAAAGGCATTACTGACAAAGGGCAGGGTGCACTTAGCGAGCAATAGTCAGCAGGAAATTCTCATCTCTTCTTCACCTGCATAAAAATCAAATTGCAAGTGAGATAAACAAATATCTGCTTGCTCTGCCAACTCATCTGGCTACTCACTAAATCTAGAGTTGCGGAAGGAAGAAGTTATGCCATAGCACTACTCATTACCAAGAAAAAAGAAATATAAAAATTGCATTATTCAGTCAAGGTGGAAAATTTCCTACTTATAGCTACAGGCATCATGTCTGGACATTCTTATGAGACTATCTGGAATTATCAGTAAAAATTCTGCAAAAGAGAAAAAGGTGCTTCTGGAAAGCACAACAAAATCGAAGGTTCCATTTTATGAGAAATCACCAAATATTAAGAACTAAACCTCTTTGGGTACTTCCATGCTCTCAAATGGTCCCTGGCTAAACTGCTGAGAATAACAATACCTTTTCCTCCTCTTTCATTTACAGCCCCCTACCCACTCTGTTGAAATAGAAGGGGCAAAGAACAATGCTGTGCATTCTCTCTGTTAGGTGTGGCTGCTGTTCATCAATGCTAGGGGAGGAGCTTGCAGCCTTTCTCTGAACCACCAAATCGAGCTTAAAATCATAATGCCAACTTTCTCCGTGCAAATTCTGTAACAATGGAGGTAATGCATGATTAAGACTTATGTTCTCTTTGCTTTTTTCCTGTATAATAATATGCTTTCAGGCCCTAACCACTTCAGGCTTGAATTTCCCTAGTCACTTCCTAAACAAATGCCAGCATATTCATTCTCTCCCATGTCCAGAATCTGGAAAGCATGCAGATGTCCATCAAGAACAGAATGGATAAATTGCAGTATATTTACATAATGGAATGCTAAATTGCTAAAAGAATGAAGAAACTACAAGTAAAAACAGAAATACGGATGACTCTTCGAAACATAAATATTAAGTAAAAGAAGGCAGAAGGCAGAGTCTGTATTGAATGATCCCATTAGAATAAAGCACAAAAACCGGCAAAAAGAAACTCAGTTGTCCCATGTCAAGACAATACTTTCGACATTTTTTGTTTTTAAAGATTTTCTTATTAAGTAATCTCTACAACCAGCAAGGAGCTTGAACTCTCAACCCTGAGATCCAGAGTCCCATGCCCTACCCACTGAGCCAGGCAGGCACACAGTTCCTGCTTTCAATACAGAAAGTAGGCAGTGGCACTGGAAGAAACATGAACAACCAAGAAATACTTTCACATTCTTTCTTCTTCACGCTACCTCCACAGGTTAACCATTCACATTGAAAATGATCAGAGAGAAAGAAAGAAAAAGATGGGGCACCCCATGGTTTCTTTTCAATCCTTCCTTACTCATCAAGAAGCTCATGGTCCACGGTCTCGATAGAATATGTATTGGTCAAAAAGTAAAATAAAAAGTAGTTGTGTTAGTTCTGTGCAAGTATTCACTGTTCTGGTAAGAGTGAAATACATATGCATGCATCAGCAATAAAATACCAACTGCATAATTTTGATGATCTTGCATAAATGCATCTATATTCATTTGAATCTGGCATCGAACAATACAAGGATAAGTGGTAAAATCCATGCTAATAAGGTAAAGTTTTCATTGACCTTTACTTAGATAATATTAAATAGTAAATAAAAACCCTGTAATGAGATAGAGACAGAGAGGAATAGAAAGAAACAGAGTCTGATAGACAAGAAACAAAGAAAGGGAAAAGTTTTATTTTAGTACTTTTTAATGCACTTATTTCTTCTATTTTGTACAAGAGGTCCCACATTTTCATTTTGTACTGGATCCCTCAAAACTAACAGCTGGTCGTCATTGGTAATGCAATCCCTGAGGACAAATCACGGAAACAATGCAAGTTATAAGTAAGCTCTCCCTTTTCTTTTCCTTATTCAAAAATGTTCCCTTCCACATGTCAAGTCCCTGCAAAGAGGCCATTACTCATGAGTAGGTCTTATAGATTGTGAATGTGGCAGCTTATTCTCCCTTTTGATAAAATTCCTATAGAGCTAAATACATTGCTCTAATGAATAAACATAACTAATAATAATTTCCTACAAGGGAAAATGTAGGAAATTGAAGAATACATTCCTTTCAATTTTTTTATGGTGCTGGTATGAACAAATTACCATAGTAGACATTTACTCTCCCCCTCCCTATAACAGGTAAAACTAATGAATTATCACAGGATAAAGAAAAGTTAAAGATACTTTTTATTTGAGACTTAAAGTGCTGAAGGGTTGGTAGGATCCAGAAGACGCCAGGCAGAATCTACAGGGAATCTCTTCTTTCTTTTTCTTTTTTTTTTTTTTTTAAGATTTATTTATTTATTTGACAGAGAGAGAGATCACAAGCAGGCAGAAGCAGGCAGAGAGAGAGGAGGAAGCAGGCTCCCTGCTGAGCAGAGAGCCCCATGCAGGCCTCCATCCCAGGACCCTGAGATCATGACCTGAGCCGAAGGCAGATGCTTAACAAATGAGTCAGCCAGGTGCCCCGAGAATACATCTTCTTACACCCACAGTCAACAGGAAGAAAAGTCATATTTGCCAGTACCAGCAGAGGCTTTAACCCACTGAGCCACCCAGGCGCCCCACTGGGAATATTTTACCATATTTGTCTACTGACTTTTTCCATTACCCACAGAAGCAAGCCTGAGAAGAGAACGACACAAAAGAAATCCAGTCTGTACTTCCTCCACACATTGCTATAGACAAACTATAGACTCTTCAAGGTAGAAAGCAACCACACAACCATATAATTCATACTTCTGATTTTGGACAGAGTAATGATGGTCCATAGAAGTGAAATAACTAAAAATGGAATAGCATGATTGAAATGTGCCTTAAGCATCTTGTTACCTAGTTCTCCGTCAGATATTTGAACTTGCTCTGCAAAAATCCTTTCGGGTTGCCTAACTGACTCAGTAAATTGAGCATATGACTCTTAATCTCAGGGTCCTGAGTTCAAGGACCATACTGGGTATAGAGCTTACTTTAAAAATCCTTCCAGTACTTAAAAATCTCAGTTATGAGGGCACCTGGGTGGCTCAGTTGGTTAAGCAACTGCCTTCAGCTCAGGTCATGATCCCGGAGAGCGGGGATCGAGTCCCACATCTGGCTCTCTGCTCGGCAGGAAGCCTGCTTCTCCCTCTCTCACTCCCCCTGCTCGTGTTCCCTCTCTGGCTGTGTTTCTCTCTGTCAAATAAATAAGATCTTAAAAAAAAAATCTCAGTTATGGGAAGCTCCTTGAGAGGGATATTTACTTTCTTTTTTAATATTGTCTTCACATATTAAACCAAAATCTGTATTTGCTTAGCTTCAATCAGTTGGTCCTAGCTTTAATAACTTGAGACCACATACTTAAAGTTACATGTTGAAATCCCTCTATTATTTCCCAACTGAATCTTCCTGTTCTCTAAACCAAATAACCCCAATGATTCCTGAATGTCAAACCTGAAATCATATTAACTAGTCACTGACAAATAATAAGAATTCAATCTCTTAATTTCTTTTCTTGTTCTCATTGACTCTATCATATGACTTTAAATCATGATGGTTAGAAATGTGTAATCAACTAGAATTTACCTAATCAAGCAAAACTTAGTTTTCTACCTAAACAGAAACTGCCCAAAAGCCCCTATAGAACTTGAATGAGACAAACTACCACTCATCCCAACTTCCCATTCCTGCATCTCATTGAAATACCTCATACTCCACAAACTAGATATCAGCAAAGACTTCCTGGACCACTAAGCTTCTCTTGGGATGCTGCTTAATTTATTTGAACAACTCAGTACCTGCATCGTTTTGCATCGAGATAGCCGGAACAGGATAAAAGAAACCCAAGCTACCTCTAGATGACTCACCACTAAGATAAAGGGATGTGAAGCTCAGAAAATCCAGAGATTGGTGTGAAATAGGAGAAAGGGTCAAAGGGAAGAAGATTGACTGCATTAACTGGCTTGTGTAGTAGCCCATGCTGTCTGAATATGTCAAGGCTTAAAATTATTATTGTCTTCTAGGCTATATTCATTAACATCATAACAGCAGACAACATTGTAGAGCACCATATACTAAGAATCTTACTTGCAAAATAACGTCAAAATCCCTCACACCTCCCCTCTAATGAGATTGATGTTTCCCTGATTTTACTGATGGGTAAACTAACGCTCAGAAAGATTAACTTGCCCAAGGTCATACACGCAATAGTGACACAAACAATATTTACGTGTTTCCAGAGTCCAGGATTTTACCATCCCCCATTCCCCTACATAAAGGCTTCTGTGAAAGTCTGACTGTGTAAACCATAGAGAGAGAGAGAAGGAAAGGAAATAATGCAAACTCCTTAGAAAAACTGGCAGGATAAGGACTGGGATCCTAGATTCTGACTCCACAACACGCAAGTATTAGACAGGGCTTCCGGAACAAAGTAGGAGGAAACAGAGAACTCAGTAACTCAAGTGGATGGAAGCTGAAGCAACAGCCTTAGCAAGAAGGTAAAGGTAAACTTGAACCTGTCTGTGATGCCTGGAGCGCGGATAGATTCTTAACACTTCCTTTGCTGGTTTTTAACCTAGAACAGGGCATGGCACATAGTCATTGCTATGAAGGCACACAGTAGGCCTACTTGCTGAATGAATGAATTATAATCACAGTCTTACAACCCGCGAATATTACAAAGCAACGTAAGGGATGAAATAGCATGAGCCTAGGGAATGATCCGATGGGCACAAAACTAATTCCAGGAATGCTTCTAGGAAGTGACCCCTTGAGAACAGTAATAAAACGCTAGGCACAACTTGTATGAGGTGTTATCTGAGACTAGCCCTTTTCGCAACCAAACACTTGAAACTTGCCCTCTGGGAAGGATTTACTTTTCTCCGTTCCTTTTTAAGGATGAATGCCTTTATCAATTGTGAAATAGCAGTAATCACAAATCCAAGGGTATCACATCACATTCAATGGCAACAAGAAGCTTGCACAGCTAAAGCAAGGCTGATAGGTGCATAATTCCTCACCAATTGCTTTCAGCAAAGGATATTTTCTGACGTCAATAGACTAGATCCAAATAATATGTAGAGAAAATGATACTACTTGAAATAAACCGCACTCTACTGGAGTGAGTAGGAACTTTCTTTTATTTTTTTTTAATAGGAACTTTAATTTACCACCATACTTCTTCACATTCACATTAATTCCTACGAGTTAATGACCAGCACTGGGCTGTCTTGTCATTTATTTTCATTAATTTGCAGTGATGTTTTTAAACAGATATTAAATAAGATAGTGCCAGGATGACTGTTACATTATCATACGCAAATACCATAAAATAGCAATTAATTGGAGTCCAACCAACAGAACTTTCAATTAAGCTGCTTTCCCCCTGTGTTCCCATTTTAGTAGAAAGATGATTATCACAAGACAAGCTTGTGTCAGATGTTTATTAAACACACAGCAGCCACAGCCCAAGTCCAGGAAAAGCCCAAGGGTCAATACATCCAGATTCAGACCAATCTCGTGCTGTAAATTGAGCAGCGCCGCCTTGCCTCCAGATTCTCTGGTTTTGGTTACCCTCCTCCTGACTGTCAGAAGGACGACAATAGGGGCACCTGGGTGGCTCAGTGGGTTGGGCATCTCCCTTCAGCTCATGATCTCTGGGTCCTGGGTTCAAGCCCTGCATCAGGCTTCCTGTTCAGCAGGGAGTCTGCTTCTCCCATCCTCTGCCCTTCCCGACAGCTCAATTTCTCGCTCTCGCTCTCAATCAAATAAACAAAATCTTAAAAAAAAAAAAAGTCGCCTGGGTGGCTCAGTGGGTTGAAGCCTCTGCCTTTAGCTCGGGTCATGATCTTGGGGTCCTGGTATCGAGGCCCACATTGGGCTTTCTGCTCAGCGGGGAGCCTGCTTCCCCCTCTCTCTCTGCCTGCCTCTCTGCCTACTTGTATCCCTCTCTCCCTCTCTGTCAAATAAATAAATAAATAAATCTTTAAAGAAAAGAAAAAAAACAAAGGCAACAATAGCCTAACATAACGTCACAAGGCCTATGTAATTCACCTCGCTTCAACTCATCATGTACGCATTTTATCATCCCTCATCCACACAACAGTAAAATATGTTGAAAGAGACTGACCACATTCAAATAATTTGTATTGCAGTGTATTGCTGTAATTGTTCTATTTTATTATTGTTGATAATCTCTTACTGTAATTTACAAATTAAACATTCTAAGTGGTATGTATGTAGAGAGAAAAAAAAATGTAGTGTATACGGCTTCAGTACTCTCTACATTTTAACGGAAACACTGAGGGTATTGGAATATAGCCCTCATGACTCAGGGGGGCCTATACTATACTGGACCATGATCACTGATTTCCACCATGATATCCTAAAGTCCCTGAACTGGGGTTTGAGTTAGAAAATGACAGGAGACTCTAAAAATTCTGGGTCCTGGAACTGAGGGACAAGAAAAGCCAAACATCTGAACTAGGGAACAATATCAGTTCATACTACACTAGATGGATAAGCATAAAGAGATCCCAAACCCACTATTTCTATGAGGAAGGATAGTTAGGTAGGGCAGTGAAAAGTAACAAAATCCCAACATTCTGGGTATTCAACGAAGCATTAGACTGAACATGCAGCCAATTGGAACTGTGGAGATCCTAAAGCAAAGACTGGGATTCAGGAAGTAAAAAATTCAGTTATATGGAGGTTGATTTTACAGAGTTCATTAATTATAGCTATATATCTATATCCATATCTATATCTATATCCATATTTTTGCATATCATTGCAAAGCAAAATCTCAGGAGAAATAGGACAGGATCCCAGTGTTCATAAATACAGGCTTTACGGCAATTCCCTAAAAGGATTCACATTTACTTCTAGTGATGGTCAATTTTGGAACAATCTGGTTGGGCTCTGTACTCATGTAGTTTCCTAATCTGAGTGTTGCTGTGAAGCTCTTTTGTAAATGTAATTAATATCGACAATCAGTTGACTTTAAGTCATACAGATTATCATTGACAATGTAGGCAGGTTTTATCTAATCATTAAAAGGCCTCAAGAGCCAAAAGTGTGGTTTCCCAAAGAGGAAGAGATTCTGTCCCGGAGACTTGACTATCAACACCTGCCTGAGTGTCAACTTTGCTAGTCTATTCTACAAATTTCAGATTTGCCATCTCCTCCAATTTAATGACACAATTCCTTAAAAGATAAGTAATGAATTAACTGATATCCATATCCCCTATTGGTTCTGTTTTAAGACAAATGCTGAATGATACACACTATTCATGTGACCTGAGCAATGTATTTAACCACTCTGAGCCTGAGTTCCCCCATGTATAAAATGGAGGTAACAGCAACGTTGTAGAGATGTTGCGATTACTAAAACAATGGTCAAATACCTTGGACACTATCTTCCATGCAGTGTCAATAAATGCTAGATTCCTTATTCTTTTCTCTTTAAGATTTTATTTATTCATTTGCCAGAGAGAGTGAGCACGCACGAGTAGAGGGAGTAGCAAGCACAAAAGGAAATGCAGGCTCCCCGCTGAGCTAGGAGTCCGATGCAGGACTTGATCCCAGGACCCTGGGATCATGAACTGAGCTGAAGGCAGACACTTCACCGACTGAGTCATGTAGGCATCCAACTAGATTCCTTATTCTTGACATAGACCTGAGAGCATAGTTTTTACCTTATGCTCGTTCTGACTTTGGATAACTTTCTAATTCATCCAGAAACTTTCTAATTCAACTTTCTATTTCAGAGAAGAACTCTTTATTCTACGTATGCGGTAATCCTTAGAATAATTCTGGAAATGGTCCAAATGGAAACGAAGACTAAAAACCTGCTGTTTGTGGTATATGAACACAAAGCACACACAGGTATAAGGATGGAGGACCCAGGTATTAGGAGAGAAGACGCTGGGAAGAAGAAGAAGAGGAAGAAGAAGAAAAAAAGAACATCTTAAATATTCTTGAACTTAACATACCAGAAACTGAAGAAATAAATTATTAATTAATTAATTAATTATACATGCATATCCACAAGTGAATGCACACACATATATAATACCAAATATACTAGAGCCTTAAATTTAAAAACCAATTAATAAAGAACTATATTAAAATACTAGAAAAAAATTTTCGAGGTTTGAAGAAAAGGTTTAAAATGTCATTTTAAAATAATTCACATACAAAAAAACCCTTTAAGGTAAGAAAGGTGACAAATTTGATTATGCCAAAATATAAAAATGGTATGGAAAACATTACCAAGCCAAAGTTAAAAGCAAGTGACAAAGAGAAAATACTTGCAACAGATTAAATGAATCAAGAATAATTAAAAGACTCGTACAAAAACAAACATAAAAGACAACCCAGAAGAAAAGCAGGCAAATAATTTCACATGCAATTTGCAGAAACAGAAACACAAATGATGAAAAAAGATGTGGAGAAGTAGTCAACTTATTACTTATCAGGGAAGTACAAATCAGAAATATAAGCTATTAGTTATCATTTTTTATTTGCAAAAATTAAAATATTTTCCCTGATTATGGTTTGGTTAAGTTGTGGAGAAAAATGGGACAATGAGTTTTGGAGGGTAATTTAATAATATGTAATTGTTAAGACAGCCTGTACCCAAAGATACAGTAAGTTGAATCCTCTCCATTTCCCCGGCAGAAATACTTGCACCTGTCCTTAAGGGTCATATACAAAATTGTGCATGGTAGCTCTTTTTTGACCAGTGAGAATTTGGAAATAACCTAAATATAGATGAATAAGATGACACCTAAGAATAATACTAATTATGTGATCATACATGCAGGCATGGGGTGGCGTGGGGCGTGCGCTGCACTCACACACACACCAATTAGGAACACACATAATACAGGAGTATGCCAGGCAAAATTTTGGAAAGATAAAAAACAAGCTCACAGAAGTAGTTCATTATGAGAAGTAATGGAAGGACAGATCAGTGAGGACTTCGGTCCAATATATAATGTCTTAATTTTGAAAAAGAAGAATGTAATTATGGTATCACTCAAAATTAAGTGGCTCAGCCGGTTAAGTGTCTGCCTTCAGCTCAGGTCATGATCCAGGGTACTGGGATGGAGCCCCACGATTGGGCTCCCTGCTCAGCGTGGAGTCTCCTTCTTCCTCTCTCTTTGCCCGCTCATTCTCTCTCTCTTGCCCACACTCTCAAATAAATAAATAAAAACTTTTTAAAAAAGATATTACTTAAAATTAGAAAGAAAAGAAACCCTCAAATTCTGCAATGACAAGACATAAAATGCTGAGGAATTATCTCTGTCATAAAATTCTCTTTATTCACATCCACCAACTACATGGTCTCACAACGTGCCACAGGTCCTTCCAACTGAGACAACTGCTTCCTTGGGCTCACATACATTAAACTATATCCAGAAATGAAACTGGTCTTGAATCAGACCTATTTGAGATTTTTTAAATTTATTTATTCGACAGAGAGAGAGAGATCACAAGTAGGCAGAGAGGCAGGCAGAGAGACAGGAGGAAGTAGGCTCCCCACTGAACAGAAAGCCCAATGTGGGCCTCGATCCCAGGACCCTGAGATCATGACCTGAGCTGAAGGCAGGGGCTTTAACCCAATGAGCCACCCAGGTGCCCAAATCAGACCTATTTGAAATAAAAGCCCATCCAAACTTGCCCAACTCTCCAAAGTGTTCCATGTTCTAATGGGTTGTAGGGCAGAAAGCCAAAACAAACAAAGAGAAAAAGGTCAAAACATGCATATTTAGAGAGCTCACACCTCTCTGCTGGCGGCACTGTGCACATTTGGCCTTTCATCAACGATTTCAATAGGGACTTTTCCATTTAAAATTTGAAAACTTGTAAATAACAAAATCTCCTGCCTCTCCATCAGTGAGCTAGCTAGCACCTGCTTCTCAGTTGCCAAAGCCCAAATATACAGAACTTTTTAATTTTAATTGAGTGGCCTTTGAAGTTTTGCTCCAGAATTTTAAGATTTTATTTATTTATTTGACAGAGAGAGACACAGCTAGAGAGGGAACACAAGCAGGGCGAGTGGGAGAGGGAGAAGCAGTTCCACCCGCCGAGCAGGGAGCCCAATACAGGGCTCGATCCCAGGACTCCAGGACCATGACCTGAGCTGAAGGCAGACACTTAACAACTGGGCCACCCAGGCGCCCATGCTGCAGAATTTTAACTGGTGTGCATGCACACACAAGCATCCCATGCAGCATCTAAAATAAGGAAGCCCTAACAATGGTAAAATGACTAGAAAGTTTTTAATAAAAGAACTTAGTAAAATAAACAATTATATTTGATGCAGATTGTATTTTGCAACAGAGGAACCATTTCATGGTTATATAAGGCAAGTAAACGACAACAGTGCTACAAAGTGTTAGGGAAGGTCATAGAGGGACAGGACTTCACCACCGACTGATCCAAGGGCCAACTGATCCAAGGGAGCCGACTGATCCAAGAGCCACACCAAGCAATTGGTGGCTCTTCTAACCCTTCCCCTTTCGTGGAATATATGCTGTGGCCACTGTTCCCACAGTGAGAGTCGTTTTCAAGGATCTAGCCTTGTGAGAGCCAAGTGCTAAGCCCACATGGGCTCCATTGGTGACTGAATCCCACTATGGCCTCTAGTATAAACTTCTGAGATGCCAGTTGGTGGATACAGTGATCTCCATAATTTTCCTTGCTTATTAAACCTGCCACATGCCAATTAGGAGCAGTCTCCCTGTTCTTTGGTCTCCCCCTGCACTCCACATACAGGGGGTGGTTGCATTTATCACCCGCAGAAGCTAGCAAACCAACACAATAATAGAATATTTATGTACACATCATATCTTTATTACTAGATTATAAATTATAAATGTCACAGAAGTGATTCCTTAAAGCTACCAATTTTGAGCACGCCCTGTGTCGGGCCACCACCACACCGCATAGTCTTGCATTTGCCCTGTAATCTTCATAGCACAATATAAAGCAAGCATTCATATTTAGCGGTCTTCTAGATAGAGAAAGCAATGCTTACAGACTTTATCCAAACTGCTCTCAAGGTCACCCACCTAGGAGTAGAAGAGCCGGGGTTTCAATGTGGGTTTGGTACATTTCAAAGAAAATACCAGCTGCACATATAGTACAACCTTTTCTATAGCAAATGGAAAAGCTAGGTCTGGGAAAGAGATGGATAGAGTGACACCACAGGATTTGCTTGGTATCAGGCACTCTAGGGATTTCATTTTGGATCTCCCACCACACATAGTACCATTATTTGCAGATAGGAAGGACTCAATAAAAATTTTCTAAATAAATAAATGTACATTTAAACTTAGAGAAAAATGAAACAAAAGGCTTTCAATATGCTACTCCACTCTGAACCCATTTTTAATTCATTCAAAATGTACCATTACTTCCTAAGGGACAATTTAGTAGAAGCAGGATGAGCCCAAAACAAAATTGTTAGATTAAAATAAAATCAATTAATGGATGTGACATTTTATGACATCAAAATAAAAATCACACCTGTGCCATGTTTTAGTTTTTGTTTTGAAAACTAGAGCTAATTTTATTTTATTTCTTTTAAAGATTTTACTTATTTATTTTACAGAGAGAGACGGTGAGAGAGAGAACACAAGCAGGGGGAGTGAGAGAGGGAGAAGCAGACTCCCCGCCGAGCAGGGAGCCCGATGAGGGGCTCGATCCCAGGACACTGGAATCATGATCTGAGCCGAAGGCAGCTGCTTAACGACAAGCCACCTACGCACCCCAACTATAGTAATTTTAAATATTAAACCATATCTTTTCTTTACTCTGAAAACCTTTTAACAACCTTTGGCCAAAAGAAATTAACGTTATGGAGAACTATATGTGCGGCATATGAAAAAGAGATATAATCAGATAAATCTCTTAGGTGGAAAAGTAAAATGGTTCAGCTACTTTGGAAAACAGTTTGGCGATTTATTATAAAAAACATATTTGCATATTACCCACAGACTACACTTCTAGGTGTTTTCTTTAAAGATTTTATTTATTTGAGGGGCGCCTGAGAGGCTCAGCCAATTAAGCTTCTGCTTTCAGCTTGGGTCATGATCCCAGGGTCCTGGGAAAGAGCACAGCATCGAACTCCCTGCTCAGCAGAGAGCCTGCTTCTTCCCCTCCCCAATTCATGCTCTTTCCCTCATTCACTCTCTCTCTTTCAAATAAATAAATAAAATCTTTAATTTTTTTTTAAATTTATTTGAGAGACAGAAGACAAGAGAGAGCACGAACAAAGAGACCAGCCGAGGCAGAGGAAGAAGCAGACTCCCTGCTAAGCAAGGATTCAGCCACAGGTCTCCAGGACCCTGGAATCATGACTTGAGCTGAAGGCAGACACTTAACCAACTGATCCACTCAGGCGCTCCACTCCTAGGTATTTAAGTAAATGAAATGAAACTTCTATTATCACAAAAACATGCAAGAGAATATAGAGGATTTATTCTTAATCATCAAAATCTGCCAAAACCCAACTGACCTATCAACTAGTGCATAAATTTTTGGGGCATGGTATAATGCCCTCTCAGTTTACTTAGCAAATTAATGGAATAAACCCACAGATATGTAACAAGATGGATGAATTTCAAATTAATTATGGTAACTGAGAAAGGCCAATGAAAAAGGCTATGCGCTGTATGATTCCATTTATGTGACATTCTGGAGAAGGAAAAACAATAGGTGAGGAAAAGAGATCAGTCAGAGGCCGGGAGGTAGGACTAAATACAGAAAGTTATGGAAGGATTGGGGGAGATAGTGGAACTATATAATATGTTTATTTGATTGGTATGCTCTTGTCAAAACTCTCAAAACTGTGTCCTAAATAGGAAGTATTGTACTGTGGACAATTTCTACCTTAATTCTTTTAATTTTAAAAAAGCATCACTTAAAAAACTTGTAACAATTTGCGTTTTTGTATTTCATTTTATTTCCAAGAGTAGGAGATGTGGTTATAAAATATAAAATGTAAAAGGTAAAAATTAAATGTAATCATTTATAAAATAAGTATAATCATTTGAAAGAATAATACAGTAAATTGTGATGACCAAAACTCTCAAAAAACTGAGGAAATCAATGCAAAGAAAACACATGGGCAGTCCAATTCAGATTAAACTAGAGGTGAGGTTAATTCAAAATTATACACCAAAATGCCTTTAATTCACTAAATGATAATCACCGATTTAGTTCAGAGTTTCCTAGCAATTGAGACAAGTAGAGAGAACCACTAAATTCCATGATTTCTTGTTGATCACTCTAAAGTAACAACAATCCAATTGCTTAGAAATAGAAAGATAGGAGTTATATTGTCCCCCTCCCCCCAAAAATGGAGAAAATAGCAAAAGGAAAACAAGAAAACTAAGATGAGACAGAAACAAGATACAGAAAGAAAAATGTACCGGTGTTAACAACTAAAGCCAATGACTAACATAAGGGAAGAAATACTACAACTAGAAACTAAAATATTATACCATGAAAAATGCAAACCACAGGTACACCAGGCTCTATTTCAACTGGGGGTCTTTGCTCTTTTCCCCCCTGCTGAGACTCCTCCAGCCCCAGGGCCCACTGGCTCTCTCTTCTGCGGGTCTCACCTTCAGAGCAACCTCCGCAGAGAGGCCATAGCTTACAACCCAGTCTAAACCGAACCACCTTTTAGCGCATCTGTTTTATTTACTTCCTTCCTAGTTATGACACTTATTTGCTCACTGCCTTTAGGTCTCTCTCATCGACTAGACGACAAGCTCCATAAATAAGGATAAAGACAGACTTTCATGTAGTTTTTTTACTGCTTCACGCTTCATGCCCACACCAGTGTTTAACACACAGTAAGTGCTCAAAAAAAAAAAATATTAAAATACACTTTTTAATTGGCATGAAAAGAAAAATTAAATGCTCTGGAGTATTTTCAAATAATACTGGCCCCAACTAAAAAAAAAAAACAATGAATCTCTACTGAAACACAAAAGAACCAGTACCGTAAGAAATAGAGAAGAAGGAGCGCCTGGGTGGCTCAGTTGGTTAAGTGACTGCCTTCAGCTCAGGTCATGATCCCAGAGACCCGGGATCAAGTCCCACATTGGGCTCCCCGCTCGGCCAGAGGCCTGCTTCTCCCTCTCTCACTCTCCCTGCTTGTGTTCCCTCTCTGGCTGTGTTTCTCTCTGTCAAATAAATAAATAAAATCTTTAAAAAAAAAAAAGAAAGAAAGAAATAGAGAAGAAATAGCCTCCAATAACAGAAAAATTAACTTCTGAAGACAAATTTTTTAAATCACCGGAAACTGACGGATTCAGTAGAAACTGATTCAGATCTTCTTGGAGTACATGTTCTTTTCCATCAAATGATGTTTAAACATACATAAAGGTATGCTACCCAGGTCATGGTTTAAGGTGAATATGGTTTCATTCCAAAAATTAAGAAGGAAAATATTCTAGGAATTCGAGGTTGATCTCACTTCTGAGAAAACAGTGTGTGTTTGTATTTACTACATATGTAAGATATATTAATATGTACTACATTATTCAAGCTATAAGTGTATCTGTGTGGTTTTGTGTGTGTGTGTGGCCTGAGTAAAATCATAGTAACTTAAGAAATGGAATAGTAGAACATAATTTTTAAAAGTATCAACTATGACTATTAGTACTTATTCCAAGAATATAGGCTAGTATAATGGGTTAATTGGAAAATATTTTTAAATTTGTTTCAGTAACTCCCAAGAAATCGGATAATGTTCAACATATTTTCTTGATTAACAAAATTAAATGTTTTCATGCCTACAATGAAAAGGGCACATTTCAGGGGCGCCTGGGTAGCTCAGTTGTTAAGCAGCTGCCTTCAGCTCAGGTCATGATCCCAGAGTCCGGGATCGAGCCTTGCATCAGGCTCCCTGTTCGACGGGAAGCCTGCTTCTCCCTCTCTCACTCCCCCTGCTTGTGTTCCCTCTCTAGCTGTGTTTCTCTCTGTCAAATAAATAAATAAAATCTTAAAAAAAAAATAAAGAAAAGGGCACATTTAAGAAATAGCATCAGAAATATAGGTAATGGAGAAGTATGACTGGAATTACTCTCCCTAAAATCAAATACAGGAAAAAAAAAAAAAGAATTCCACAAACACTAGTTCTTTTTCTATTCCGGATTGCCACTCTCTTTTCATGGAATATTGACCATGGTTATCTGAGGGGTGCGGGGAGGAACTGAGGTATAGCTAGGAAAGAAGACACTAAAAATCCTTTTTCACTTATGACATGAATGTAAACTCAGAAAAATCCAAAGAAGTCAACCAAAAAACTACCAGAGGTAATAAATGAGTTCATCAGAGTTGTGGAGTAAAGGAAATCCACAAAAATAAACACTTCCCTATACACTCATAAAACATAAAATACAATGAAAAACTCAAAGAAATGAGACAGCATTCACAACAGTTATTAGGAACATTAAATGCTCGTGCATTAATTTTATGACACAAAAGAAAATTGAGACCCTAAATGAGTAACAAGTGAAAGATTTAAGTAAATGGAGAAATACACCTTTCCTATTGTTAGAAAGGCTGAATAAAGATGAGCATTCACAAACTTACAAATACATAATGTAACGGTTGTCAGAATTATGTGATCTTTCAACTAAAGGAAGGACAGAGTATCCAGAAATAGATTCAAATTATTATAATAAGAACTAAAATTAATGTAAAAAATATAAGTAATGTGGTAATGAAAAATAGAATCCTTAATGAATGTTCGGCCATCTGGTTATATATATGGTGAAATAAATAACTCGGACCCATGCCTTACAATACATATTTGCAACAATTCCAGATACTAGTCAAGCTTTAGTGACAGTGTTTGTTGTTAACTATAAAATTTAATTATATTTTAAAAATTGAAATTAATTTTCAGGAGGTGTCAGACAGACAAAACTAGTGTCCGAGAACAAAAACTCACTACACTGGGATGAGGCATATAGCTGAAGGTAATGGGGAAAAAAATCCCCTAAAGTACCTTGGGGGGGGGGGAGATATGGAAGGGATGGTGGTCCAGGTAAAAGGATCAGCATTAGGGAAGGCTGAGGCAAGGGTAACATACTGGTGGATCTGGTAGACAAGTCCATAAGAAAAATGTGAGGGCAACTGGGTAGCTCAGGTGCTTAAACGTCTGTCTTTGACTCAGGTCAAGATCTCAGGATCCTGGGATAGAGTCCAGCATCGGGCTCCCTGCTCAGCGGGGAGTCTGCTTCTCCCTCTCTCTCTGCGGGTCTCCACTCCCCCCCTCCCCCGTCAGACTTGCTACCTCTCTCTCTCCCTCCTCCCTTCAAATAAATAAATAAAATCTTAAAAAAAAATACAATGAAAAATGTAAAAGAAGAAAAGAGAAGTGAGTGGCAATGGGGCCAGGCATCATGGGGACAGAGGCGGTTCACATCCAGAGTTGAGGCAGCACATGCTACAGCCTCAGCTGCCTGTCCAGGACTTAAAATCAGAAGCCAAATTCCCAAAAGTCAGAAGAGGGAAATGCACAGTCCCGGTGACAGAAGAATCAGAATGCCAGGCAGCTAATCAAAGCGGAGGCCCTGTCACAGAACTGCTGTGCAAGTTACAAGCACAATAATGTGAATGAAGCAGAAACTAAGTTAGTAGAAAACGGATTTATCCAGTTCAGGCTTAGTGACCCAGCAGAGGTTAAGTGATTCCAGCTGTGAGGATTGAAAGAGATTCCGGATAGTGAACCAGGGAGCTGACTACGAAATGGCTTTTGAATTCCAGGTGTGGGAAGAGAGATCTATTTCTGACATTTAAGAAATAGAATACACCATTAAATACAAGATCAATGTATTCAGATGCCTTAAAAATAAAAAGGCTGTTAAGCTATAAAATGTAATAAAATGAACATCAAAAGGAAGCATCATAATGGAAAAAATTCATGAGAAAAATGTAACTGATAAAGGCTCACTATCCAACTTGAATAAAGAAATCAATGCATATATATCAAGCTACTACATAGATTCTACTTGATAACAAAGGAGATGAACAGGCAGTTTATGTAAAAAGAAATTGAAATAGGGCATCATCATGTGGAAAAAGATAAAGTCTCAATAGCAATTAAATGAATACAAATTAAAACAACTTCAAAGTTCCACTGCTCATCGAGTAAACGAACATAAACACACATAGCTTATAAAGTCAGACACTAACGGGAATTTGGGGACAAGGGGATGCTTACACTTTGCTGTGGGCTCTGTAAATGGATTCAGTTTTGAAGGAGGGTAATTTGCCTATATATGAAAAGAAAAAAGAAACCATTCATAATTTTTCTTTGAGTAATTCCATCAAAGGGAATATACCCCCAAGGAAATAACCAAAGGGAAAAACTGATTTGTACTATGATTCTCATGGCACTGCTCTGCACAACTATAAAAATTAGGAAAGAGTCCAAATGCCCTTTATTACTGATAATGGCAATAAACAAGTTTTTTAATAGGCTTTAAAAGTGACAAATGTGAGGAATTTGTTGTTACATATAATCGTATATGTGCTATGTGAAATAAATCAGAGCACAAAATAATAAGTACACAACAAACAACCCTGTTTATAGGTATAAGACAATTTATAATTTTCTATTTCTTCTGTCAGCATTGGCAACTTGTATTTTCCAAAGAATTTGTCCGTAACATCTGAACTGTTAAATTAAATTTACTGGCATCAGGTTGTGCATATCTTTTTTTACATTTAAAAATCTATGGGGGCAGGGGGCACCAGGATGGCTCAGTTGGAGGAGCAGGCAACCGTTGATCTTAAAGCTGTGGGTTTGATTTCCACACTGGGTGCAGAGATTATTTGAAAATAAAAAAATCTTTTTAAAAAATCATAAAAAAATTAAAAACAAAACAAAACTAAAAATAAAATTCTAACAGGATGTTCCCCTTTCCATAACTAGTACTGGTTATTGGTGCTTTCCCTGGCTTTTTCGTAGACAATGTTGGTAGAAGTTTCTGCATCTTACGAGTCTTTTCTAAAAAATAAACGTTGGCATTCTTGAGTTTCCCTACCATATGTTTGATTTCTGCTTCATTTCTGCCCTTACCCTTATTTTCGTTCTGGCATATTTCATAAGTTTAATTTGCTGCTCTTTTTCTACCTTCATGAAATGGATGTTGACCTCATTGCTTTCCAGCCGGTCATGGTGAGAGACAGACAGACAGACAGACAGACAGGCAGGCAGAGGGAGAAGCAGGCTCCTCACTGAGCAGGGATCCAGATGTTGGACTCCATCCCAGGACCCTGGGATCATGACCTGAGCCGAAGGCAGACACTTAACCCTCTGAGCCACGCAGGCACCTCTTCTTTCTAAAGTATTTGTGGCTACAAATATCCCTCTAAATAAAGCTATATCGCATAAGTGTTGATATATATTTTCATTGTAATTAATTTGATAATATTTTGTAATTCCCATTACAATGTTTTTATTGACTTGTGAGTTGTACAGAAGTCCACTGCTAATTTTGGAAATAAATTATGAATTACTGCTTATGACTCTGATATTGATATCTAGCTTGATTCTATTATGGTCAAACAACATAGTTTAAATAATTTGAATTCACTGAAATTTACTCAGACTTGCTTTATGGCCCAGGTATTGATTGATTTGGGAAAGTTATCCATATGTAATTGCAAAGAATATACAGTCTAGGGACACCTGGGTGGCTCAGTCACTTAAGCAGCTGCCTTCAGCTCTGGTCTTGATCCCAGTGCCCTGGGATAGAGTCCCACATCAGGCTCCCTGCTCTGTAGGGAGCCTGCTTCTCCCTCTCCCTCTGCCTGCTGCTCACCCTACATGTGTGCACGTGTGTACGCTCTCTCTGTCAAATAAATAAAATCAATAAAATTTTAAGAACAGAATGTACAGTCTGCAAGTTTTCAATGCAGTACTCTGTACATGGGGTGTTATACTGATCACTGTCAGACTGGCTCTCAAAAAAAGAGATACCTGGATGTATACTGTTGGCCAATTTCCATTGAGTAAATACTCCTACCATGGTCACTTACAAGCTATCAACATGAGATCATTGAATGAGGAACTGGAAAGAGATATGACTCTCACAAGTCATTATGGGCTCTCTCCAGTAAACCACTGTATATATGTCTTATTAGGTCAAGTTATTAATTGCATGGTTCAATATTCTGTATCTTTTCTGTATTGATTGCTATGGATTGAACAGCAACTCATATGTAGAAATCTAATGCCCAGTGGGATAGTATTTTAAGTATTACAACGAGGCAGCTTTGGGAGGTGCCTAGGTTATGAGGATGTAATCTTCATGAATTTAATTAGTGGTCTTAAAAAGGACACCCCAAATAAATCCCTAGTCCCACTCTACCAAGTGAGGTTATAGCAACAAGATGCTGATCTATGAGGATGTGGGCCCTCACCAAATGCCGAATATCCCAGTGCCCTGAGCTTTGCTTTAAAGATTATAAGAACTAAGTGTTGTTTATACGCCCCCTCCTCCAGTTTATAGTATTTTGTATAGCATCCAAAACCCACCCTACGACATTTATCTTCCTATTTTATTACTTATCAAGAGAGGTATGTAAGACTTTTTGCTATGATGTGGTTTTCCAAATTTCCCTTATATTTCTGTTAATTTCTGCCTTATATATTTTGATAAGCTATGTTATTACTGGAATACAACTCTAGAAAAATTATATCTTCACAAGTGGTTGAAACTTTATTTATCTGATTTACACTCTAATTCTTCTCGTCTTCAAGTCTACTTGGTTAAAGAAGGAGGGGATACTGGAAGAGGGCCAAGGTTGCTATATTTCCTAAACACAACCATACAACAGAGAACCAACATGACCATGTTTCTCATTCTCTTTACATGCCTCAACCGGTATTTATTCAAATGAAAACTATTTTTATAATTGTAAGAACCAAGAACAGAGCTTCGTTTTATATCAAATGCTCTTGCATGGCTTTAAAATATACTAAATTTTCCAGGAAAATGATTACTCTATAAATATAATATTGTACCTCGCTCTGTTCATAACTTAAGCAAGACTGTTTACTAGTTATGATAATTATGTCACCAATGGCAGTAAAGCTCAGTGTACTTCAGTCATCATTATGACACACTATATGTTGTGTTTATAGATGGTATATTCACAGTGATTCCATATGGGGGTGGAAATGTTTATTTTAACTCCTAATGTAGTAATACCTGAAAACCTACACCTTCAAATAAATATTATATAAAAATTATTTTTCCTTTATCCTTTGTATTACATTTAGGAATGTATACATACTCTAAGTAAAGAAAGGCTGGAAGTTTCATTATAGCATATTTAAAAGATAATCACAATAATATTTTTCATGATTTAAAGTACTTTAGCTGAATATATAGGAGAAAGGGGACTGTTTGAATATAGGCATTTTTATAGACATAGCAAATAATTCTGAGAACAAATGGCTTTGAAACTTCTAGGAACTAAAATCTGAACCAGGATAATTGCATTCTCAAAAGAGACAGCAGAGAAACAGTATAATTTTGTTATTCAGTTGTAAAAACACCAAGGCATTTCTCATCTCTGTGAAACTCAAGCAAACCAGGTAATCAAGTACCAGTCAGCCAAGTCCAAGGGTATTCCAGCCATTTGAAAATACTCACAAAGTGAAAGAAAGGGCAGGTGACTCCTCCAGGGACAAAAGCTTTGGCTTTTGCCAACCACCACTCCAACTAGCCTGGCCCAATAGGGGTGAATTAAAAAAAAAATAGGTAACAATTAATCTTGCCACATGCACCTCTCTCATGCAGACTTCTCTGACTATTCTAGCCCTTGAGATCGTCTTCTCTAATGCATATAGCCGTTATAATCTGTACCCGACAACCTCATCCTTATGCCATCCAAGCAACATTATATAAGTGACTCAAAGAGCAGGCTCGTAGAATATGACTGACAGACAAAAATCTCACTTATTCTATTTCTTAAATGCATGACGTCGGACAAGTTGCTTAACCTCCATGTGCCCCGATTTCCTGGTTTGGAAACTGGCGACAATAAGTATCACCTAATTTGTAGGGGTTGTTGCAAAACCCAAGGTAATAGGCGTGAAAGAGCCAGAACTCTCTAGATGGCATCCACCCAGGGACCACACCGAGAAACCTTGAATACATTTGCATGAGCACTGACTGAAAGCTTTCTAAGATGTGGCCAAAGGACATTTTACCATTCATCACTGAGGATCTATTATGTGACAAGCACTACACTAAATCTGCAGAGATATAATAATGAATACAAAATATGTGATCCCTTCCTGCCTTACACTGGAAGAGAGAAACAGAAAAGCAAACCATTTGAATAGGAGCTTAAAAGCTATATGATCAAAGTGTAAAGTAATTAAGGAAAAATAGTGCTGTAAATTCCAGAGGAGTTGAGAAAAGCAGATAGGCCTTAAGGGACCACTCTGCATAAACAAAACATTCATGGCAGTGGGAAGGTTGGACAGTGATGGTAACTCACATTTTCCACAGAGCTAAAAGATGCCTGGAGGGTCTCAGGTTAGAAGGCAGGTGAGCGTGAGGAAGGTACCTAGCAATAGGAAACGCTGCTGTACACAAAGACACATCTCTCCACTCCACCTTCTTCCATATATTTAATAAACCTCAAAAATTCACCAATTACTTGGTGTGCATACCTTTTTGCAGAAAACATCAAATGAGGAGAGTTTGCTTTCTTGTTCAGCACTGAACAAAACCCAGGAATCTCTGGACCCCAAAACAGAGACAAAGAGCCATTATGAAGAAGTAATATGGAGAATTTACAAAGACCATGGGGAGGGCACTAAACTGGTCAAAGCTATAAAAATGGGGATTTGAGACAAGTTTAAATTTCTGAGAGAGCTGCCAGAGAGGACTATAAAGAGTTATGGGAACAGAAAGGGAGACTATGTAAGTCCATTTGTGGAAATGGAGGGTAAAGAAAGGCTGACTAGAGGAATTGGTAATTGAGCTACACCTTGTACGAGGAATGGATTAATCGGACAAAGCTGCAGCGGAAGAACATTCCGAGCACGAAGAGCAGTCTATGTTAAGGCTCAGACACCTGAAACAACACGATGTGTTACAGGAACTATAAGTAGTTTAGTCTTGATGGAGTTTAAAATACAAGACACAGTTTGTTTTGCAAAGTGAGGCTGGAAAGTCAAGCGAGGGTCAGAACACAGAGAGTCTACACCAAAGTAAGAACCACGCTAATTAGCCTAGCTGCAAAGGAAATGAGAGAGCGCATGCCAATGAAAACAAAGCATGCATGGTTACCAGTATGAGCACAGCAGTCGCCTGGAAAAGGTCGAGATTCACTATTCTGACGACCTAAGCTAGGCTCACCTGCAATTTAGAATTCAGACTGTCTGGAATAGCAGAATTCTGATCAGCATTACAAAAGATTAAAGAGCCCACAAATGTGGGTTCTCACAGTAGTTTAAACTCCACGGTGTGGATGTGGGCGCAGTGTCCATTCCCCTCCCTCAGCCTCCCCTCTTCCTCCACTCTTTAAACACAGCACTCTCTGAACATTTGACATTCTTTCAGTCTTCCATATTCTTCCTTGGCAAAAACATCACATTTAACTGTAAAATTAAAGTCCAGAAACCCCTCTATGAACCAGAGCACAGTTTTGAACGTATCTCGAGGCAATTTTAGAATTTTTTTTCTTCTCCAGATTCCTATGACAATGTGAGAACTCCCAGACCGGGAGACTTTTCAGATCTTTAGGATTTACTTCTGGGATGAGAACTTTAGGAAGTGACAGCGGTTATGTCTCAGATTCTCTCAAATAGAGATTAAAGATCACTTTAGCAAATCTGGTTAAAACAAACACTAACATGTGTGTGTTCCCACACCAAACGTGCATCATCATCTTTAAACCTGGTGTTAGACTTATTGCTGTAGACATCTGTCCTGTTATTACGTTCAAGATTTACTGATTTGTTGGTTGGTTGATTGATTAAATAAATGAATAAAAGTTTCAGTGAAGCGACTTCCCATCTGTATTTTAAAACCCACATAATTTCTATATAAATATGGTTCTTAAAATGCTTTGTTTTGTAGCCCATTTAAAAAGCCATTTTGCTAATAAAAGATTGGGTAACTAGAAGGTATTTCAAAAGAGGAACTGATTCTGAAAGCAGATGTATTTGATTATGTGTGATGGTTGCTAAGGAAACAACTGAATGTAAATTTCATTTTATGTTAAGGCTCAGCTAAAATATTGATCAGAAGGAAGGGAAGAAGCTTAAACCAAGTCATACAGTGATGAGAAACTGCTTTCTGATTGGAAGGGAGGAGAGCTGATGTTTTATGTAATCAATCTCTCTATTTCAGCCATTGTGCACAGATACAGACAAGAAAGCTGGTGACAAGAAAGCAAAGAGGAAATGCCTTCCTGCACTTACTCCTTCCCAGCTTCTGTCTCAGGTCCCGATTCAGAGCGGGAGAAAAGGCAAAATTGCTAAATGCTAAAAACGTCATTCATTCAGCCCTTAGTGACGTAGCTTTCAACGGAAAGCTCACATCTTACGACAACCTCGCATGTCTTCAGGAGGGTGGGGTGCGGTAATATGTGTTCTTACGATACGTGGCACCTCTCCAGTCAATGCACGCATTATACCGCATCATGATTTATTGTTTCTCCGTCTTTTCCTCTATACTATAAATTCTATGAGAACGGAGTTCTCTCACTCAGGCCTCTATCCCTAGGACCTAGCCCAGAGACCAGCTTCCCTTTTTTTATCCTCTCGTTCACCCCTTTGTACTCTACCCACCAAATGTGCCTAGCACGTGAATTTCTACAACAGGGCACTCTCTCGCACTTTTAGACCTTTTCACTTACTGTGCCATCTACCTTGAGTTCCTAAGCCCCATCATTCCCCAGCAAAATCTTTCTCATCTTTCAGTTCTCTACTTAGAAATCACTTCCTTTCAGACCCCACCCCATCCCCAGCTTTCCAAGCCTGAGTTAGGGACCCCTCTAACGTGTTGCAGGTGGACCCTAAGGATGCACTCATCTCATCGCATTGTAATGATTTCTTTCATGGCCAGGAGTTCCTCATCTCCCCAGCAGCTGGCACAGTACCTGACACCTCGCATGAGCTTAATAAATAGTTGATGACTGCGTAAAAAAAAAATGAATTGCATGGAGCACTGGATATGTTACAAAAACAATGTATCTTGGAACACTCAAAAAATAAAATAAATTATTTTTTTCAATTTTTTTAAATGTAAAAAATGTTTAAAAAAAAAAAAAAAGAATGCCTGCTCTAGACAAAGGAATCTGACAGGTGTGGGGTGACATAGGAATGCATGAGGCACAATTCTCGCTCCCATCGGGAAGGAAACAAACACATAATTAACAGCAACACAAGGCAGATGTAATGAATGCTACAATTAAGGCAAACATGCACTCTGAAATTTCTAGAACCATCATGATTTCAAATAATCTATCACATTGTTCCTATAAGTATACTTGGAGCTGTCAAAGCATATGTCCTGATTTTAGAGTTCAGCGAATGTACTTGCTGTAGTTGTATGAGGCAATGGAAGCCGGAAAAGAGGAGTTCTGAGGGAGACTTATTAGAGGAAGTATGATTTGCATGGGACTTTGAATAGGGAGAGTGAAAGCGAGAAATGAGTGGAGAGAAGCAGAATTTCAGGCAAAGGAAAGCAGCCTGAGCAAAATTACTGACCTTTCATTGGTTGTAAGCCTGAACTTATTCTCACCAGGGAGCTAAACTGATGATCTACATAAGAAAAGTTGCAGGGGCTGGAAGGCTTGGGTAAGGTTCCAGAAGAGGCAGAGCTAAGAAAACTTCTTGGGGAAGGAGAGCAATTTTACAGCTAAGAGGCATTATCAAAAAGCCTAGTAGGACAGAAGGATGGGAAGAGTAAGAACGCTGTACTTATTTTTTTAATTTACCTTAACAGTATGTCTCTAATGGTGATGTAAAACTGTTTATTAAAGAAGCAGCGCCTGGGTGGCTCAGTGGGTTACGTGTCCAGCTCTTGATCTCAGCTCAGGGCTTGGACTCAAGGGCATGAATTTAGTCCCACTTTGGGTTCCACGCCCCTTACCAAAGAAACCCAAAAAACTATTTATTAAGGAAGTCTATTAAGGGGTGGAATCCAATTGAGGAAAAGAACATGCTAATCGATTTTTCAGTAAACCTCGCCTATAGAAAACATTTAACTGAATGCAGCCAAACTGTCTGGGAAGGAATACTTGAGTCAATAATAATATCCCAGTACCTAAATTTATCTATATAAACTGAGTTTATCTATATATATCTGCATACAAGTATGGTTTCTCTGTATATATGTGTAGATTGACATCATCACACAAATTATGCCTTTGATTTATGGAATTTATGGGTGGGAAGCACATAAAATAATTGCTAAATTAATGGCTTCGTTAAAAGGGGTTCTGGTAGGGCGCCTGGGTGGCTCAGTGGGTTAAGTTAAGCCTCTGCCTTCGGTTCAGGTCATGATCTCAGGGTCCTGGGATCGAGGCCCGCATCAGGCTCTCTGCTTAGTGGGGAGCTTGCTTCCCCCTCTCACTCTCTGCCTCCCTCTCTGCCTACTTGTGATCTCTCTTTGTGTCAAATAAATAAATAAATCTTTTTTTTTTTAAATGTGTTCTGGTAGACAACACCTAATTTCCTTAAATATCTGCTTTTGAATCTGTGGAACTCATTACACTAAATTTCCATGCAGGTTACATCAGAACAAAGAAAGCTGTCAAATGCTCTTGCTTAACCATACCCAGACCTGTAGGGATGTCTGAGAAAGGGACTATTTGTTCCTGCTCTTCAGTGAGAGAGAAGCAGTTATGACCTGATTCTTCAGGGCCTGGAGAAAACCAAGCAGGGAAGGGAGCATGATTGCAAGACTCAGTGGCTCCCTGAATCCTCCGAGATGTTCCCGCTGCCGTATTTTCTTTGGTTTCATCTATGAATTTAGTTCCTCAAATAAGCCCAAAATCAAATATATGTTTAAAACTCTCCAAGGCCAAATAGGAATTGTTTTTGAATTATTTATACATTTACACTAGACCTTCCCTGAGATGAGGCCCAGTGACCACATACTTTAAATTTTTTCCATTAGGAGCCAAGAAAATAAAACCCAGACAGGTTAACGAACTTCCTAGGACCACTCATATGACAGTGCACAGTACTCACTGCATATAGCCAATAGGAATAGAACACACCTTGAGCTGTGTACTGCGTAACATGACCAATCATATGAGCACCACATACATACTTGGTCAAAGAGCTAGCTAACTCTGGAACTGGGAAGGCAGTATAATCTCATAGTTAAGCACAGTCTCTGGAGTCAAGTTGTAGAAGTTCAAATGTCACCGCTACTCCTGGCTAGCTGTGCTACCTTATGCAAGTAGCCAAATGTTTATAAACATCAATTTACCCATATTTAAGATGGGGACAATGGCATTACCTACTGGGGTTGTTGTGATGACTAAACACATCGTGAAGGCCTAGTATTAACTTCGTCATTGCTGTTGCCATTATTCTTATTAATCAAACCAAAGACCAAGTCAGACAAGTCTCTTACATTCCACTCATCATTCTTTTCCGTATCTTCCTTTATATGAGTAGGTAGAAGTTCACCATATAACGAAGTATGTATGAAGTAGGCAATGTTATTCAGGGGAATTTCAGTCAGGATTCACACGAATGGTAAAAATGATGAATATGTAGAATAGTTTTATCAGGTCCAGTGATAAACACATTTTATCACACCACGTTCGATCTACACAACAACCCCATCAAGGAAGTACTTTTATTAGAACCATTTTACAAATGAGGAAAGCAAAGTTGAACAGGAATAAATAACCTTATTAAAATTGCTCAGCCAGTAAATGGCAGCACCAGAATTCAAAACAAAGTCAATTTGATCCCAGAGTGCACAACCCTAGTCACTGTGCTTCCCTAGTCCGAAGGACGAGGACACTGGAGTCTCTTCCCTATTTCATTCAAGCAGCTTTGGACTGACCCATTCAGTCTAAAACCCTACTCACTTGCTCACCCGGCCAGCACACAGACCAGCTCTGAAGAAGATGTACAACAACCTGCTTCCTTTGCTATATTATTCTGGTACAAATGGTAAAATCTCTATCTGCAATGTTATACAAGGGCTAGCATGAAGGGTAAATATTTTGTAGATGCCCATTTCCTATTCCTATCATCTTTCTTCTAGTGCTTCTTTGCTGTTTAATGTTTTGAAAAATTAATAGTTTAATTTCCAGTGTTGATTTATTAAAACAACTCTGACGGAAACATCTTAACTGAATCTCTTTCAGCTCATCATTTACTGCGTAACAGGTAATGTTATTGCTAAGGGGAGAAAAGCCCAGGGAGGAGAGAATAAGGTAGAAAAACTTCCCTCTCTTCGCTTTAGAGGAAAAATTAGGGCCACAGTTCTGAGAAACAGAGAGCAAAAGTAAATGCCATCTTTACTTTTCATTTGACTCAGTGGCTTCTCCAGGGTCAACATCAATCATAGCGAAGCCTGAATGCCAACTCAAATGAAAGGAGTCTGATAAAATACATACATAGATACTATATAGACAAATGTCAGCTAAAATATGAATCTTAACATAAATGTTTGTAGCTTCTAATTATCAGTGATCAACGGCTATTAATCACAGCCAAGGGGCGCCTGGGTGGCTCAGTCGTTAAGCGACTGCCTTCGGCTCAGGTCCTGGGCTCAGGTCGTGATCCGGGAGTATTGGGATAGAGCCCCACATCGGGCTCCCTGCTCAGCGGGAAGCTTGCTTCTCCCTCTCTCACTCCCCCTGCTTGTGTTCCCTCTCTGGCTGGGTTTGTCTCTGTCAAATAAATAAGTAAAATATTTTTTAAACAAAATCATAGTCAAGACAATGAGAAGTTTTAAGAAATACCTTGTAAGATTTTTTGTAACTTTTGAAGACTTTGACTTGCACTTATCAAATATAGTGCTGATGAGTTACTTTTCCCATCGACTGTAAGCTTGCTCATGTGAGTGCTCTACACACTGGGTTAGCTACTTTCTCAAGGGCAAGGTTCGGCCTATTTCTTTCTTAAAGAATCAAACAGTAAACGTTTAGCAACTACACAGCCCTGACACGGCATCGGGACAGCAGCCTTAAGTCATATATATAAAAGTATGAGCGTGGTCGTGTTCCATGAGGACTGTATTTATGGACACTGAAATCTCTCTTCTCTATGATTTTCACATGTCACAAAACATTATTCTTTGTTTTTTCACCAGTTAAAAATGTGAAAACTATTCTTAGCTCACAGACAGTACAAAAAAACCAGCAGACTGGATCTGAAATTTAGGCCATCCTTTCCAAATCCTAACCCGGGTGTGGACCAAGCCGATCCTAAAAGGAGACAATATGTATCTGAACGTTGCTATTTCCTGTAGGGTCAGAAATAGATAATGACGGGACTTAATAGGAAACGCTAATCATCAGGGTCACCTCATGTGTTATGTTTTCTGATACTGTAAGGCTCAGATTTGGGGAGGCACCAAACCCTCCACGATTGCTCTAAATCAGAGTAGATCTTAACTATGACAGTTACTGATGAAAAGGGAAAAAAAACTTGGAACTGGCAGGAGACTCGTGTTAATAGATATCTTTCAGCTCCAAAGAAACACCATGAATAAATGTGTTTCAATCATTTCCTTTGTGTTTGATATATAATAGAAAATTGATCGAGAACAATCACCTTCACTTTCCTTTTTTATCGGCAGCTGCTCATCTTGGCATCCTTAATTTAACTTCCTATAAAACAAGGGCCTCATCCCCCTAGAACTAGTCAATAGCTGGTCTACTCCCTTCCTCTAATTGCTTAGACATGAACATCAAAAATAACCCACCTCTCTCCCTCTCATGTAATCACTCACCCCGGAATTCTGGTTCATGTTACTAAGATAGCGGTGATATTCATACAAACATAATGAATTCCAAAGACTTTCATTGTGGCCATTCTAACATATACTGAAGTGCCAAGAGAGTAAAAATCAAATGTAGTTTCCTCTCTGCTCTATCACAGAGACCTAGTACAGTGCCTAAAATACAGGAAATTCTCAATAAATCAGACAATATCATTTAGGATTTAAGTGTGTGTACCTCAGAGTTGCACATGGATTTGAAACCAGACCTAACTTGACCTCGCAAGTCACAGAGGCTCTCCGAGCCTCGGTTTTCTCATCCACAGAGTGAGGATAATAATACTGGATTGAATTGGGTGTCATCAATAAAATTAGAGCACGGGCAGTGGCATATAGAAAACATTAAATAAATACTAGCTGTGATTCCTTCTCCTCTTCCTCCTCTTCTGCTTGTTCCTCAACAAATAAGCTGGAACACAGCAATTGAGAAGAAACAATATCAATGATTGTTTCTTCTCAATTGCTGTGTTCCAGCTTATTTGTTGACTCTGAAGACCTTTGTTTCACCATTAACTGGGGGATCTATTGATAGGTAGGGAAACACTGCCTTCAGACTGCCAAGGTTTCTCAATGGAGACAAAACCCAGGGTTTCCTGAGTGATGTTTGCTCATCGGTTCAGAAAGAGTGTTGATCCTGGTTTGCCCAGAACTGAGGGGTTTTCCAGCCTTTCCGTGCTAAAAGGGACAACCTGGGATGAATCTGTCCCCGTACCCTTCATTTCCATTCCTTATCATCCTAACATTAAGGTGCTCCCCATTTAAACATAAGTCGATTTGTATATGGGAGTGGGTGGAGGTATAAGAGAAGGGAGGATGAGACTAAACACCTCTGGGGCGGGCAGGAAACATGATGCCAAACAGAAGTGCCTGTTTTCCCTCCTTTCTCAAATGGAAAAGATTTTAGCACTTCATACAATGGATAATCAACCAGCTCCAACCCTAGAGCAAAAATGGTTATTTACATTCAGCCCCCTCAAAAATGCTAATTGAAATTATTCACAGCTAAGGGAAGTTTGAAAACTCCTTTCATTATATGAACAAGGCTTGGGAAGTTAGTTCTCTCTACTTTACTTTATGATGAGCTCTTCTGCCACAGATCAAAGAGCACCCCGGCCTTAAGCAGCTGGCCAGTCGGAGGCCAGAATCCCTTCTTTAACAGGTTTCCACCACAGAGCAAAAAAACACCCAGGAACCGCACTCCGGCTGCAAACAGTACCCCCTGACTTGCTTTAAGACAGGGATGGCCTCAGAGAAGGATGCCTCTTATTGCAAAGAGAGATTACCACTTTTCCTTTTGCCCAGCAGAAATCCTTCAGAATTACCTAGAGACCATAGGCAACTACCGTCAGGGGAACTGTGAAAACCTGTTGCGTCCCGGGCAGTAGTTTATAGTAACAGCGCCACATTACAAATCCTTACTATATGATAAAATACAGGAAAACAAGGGCGGATATTTACTCAGTGTTCACAACATGCGGCGAATATTGCTAACGATAGTAGTTCATTTAATCTTTTCAATAAACCTGAGTGGTAAAGGGCATTATTTCCACAATTCACTGTAAAGAAAACTCAGATACTAAGAAGTCATCAGTCCAAAAATCACATCTCTACTGAGAAGCTGAGCTTGAATCCCTCCTCTGAATTAAATGCCTATAGAACCTAGAATCATAAACAGAAAACCATGACAATGGCTCCGTTTCTTTTCATTAAAGAAAATGAAACTGGAGGGAGAGATAGTTGTAACATGATGGACAGCAGAGAACATGATATAATCACAAAGAGGTTTCAGAATGTGGTTGTTCCTTCTGCCCCCCAGGCACCACGTAAAGGTCAAAAGTGACATCTGGGCAATCCAGAGCCTACAAGACAGAAGTTTGGCTAACAAGGTTGTATTTTCAGTGACAATGCAAATAATTCTACAGAAAAATCAAAGCTATGCCAGGATTGGAATATATTCTGTAAATCTTCTAAATAAACTTCACAGTACATGCTTGAATCTCTGTATGACACGAACTGTCATTTAGTCTAAATCTGGAGAATTCTGGGATGGGAAATGCACTATCATATACGATTTTTTTTTTTATTATGTCTATGAGACAAATTATCTTAACGCTTAAGGAAAATCTATGTCTTAGAGCTTTCATCCACTGAACTAGATTTAACTGCTTCAGGACACACAGAGCCACTCAAATTTCTCTACCATGCCCCTCCTCACTCATATAAATTACATGACATTTACTATGTACCAAGCGCTGTTTTAATTGCTTTGAATATTAAATTAATTCCCATAGCAATCCTATGAGGTAGATGCTGATTATTATACCCAATTTTATAACTCAGGGAACTGAAGCAAAAAGAACTTGTGAAAGTGAACCAAGGAAACCTCATTGAGAATGGAGTCTGGAGGACAGAAGGGAGAGCTCTTGTGCCTTATAACGCCCAGGAGCCCATTGCAGACCCAAAAGGAAGAGATGTCCTTACATTCTCAACAGGAAGGAGCCTACGTACAAACCCAGCAGGAGAAAGTTAGGATTTTCTCCTCACCCTAAAAAACCCAGACACTGAGAGTCTGCCACAACTCAGTCAATGAAAATCCACTGTACTTGGAACTTAGAGATTTCTCCAGTGGAACTACTATAAACAAAGAGACTAAGCCCCTCCCACATCCCCCCTTTCCTCTGTAAACCTGGTTCTCTCCTCTCCTTTGTTCTTCAGATGGACTCCCAGCTTCTGTGACAGCTTGCTCCTCCAGAGCTGCAATTCCTCTGCTGTTCCCAAATAAATCCATTTCATGGGTAAAAATAACTAGTTGCTTTGCTTGTAAGGTCAACAAAGTTAAATGGCTTGCTCGACATCATATAGCTAATAAATTTAGAGCTGACTCAAGCCTCTACTCTTACCTATAGCATTTTGTTGACCCTGAAATCTTTCTTTTCCTAGAAGTAACATTCCTACTTCTTAGAAACATTTTTATGTGGAATACTTTTGATTCTTCTCACTATATTGGCTTGCTTTCTTCAAACACGACTTCTTGACTATAGCCCTATTTATTCAGAACTAATTACCACACTCTGGACATGCTAAGATGGAGTCACAAGAGAAAGGAGACATCATCTTCATGCTGAATATCTTCTGTTTACCTTTTCTAATCTACCCTCTATCCCGCTATAATATACAAGGCTTAGCCCTACATACATTAACTTGTTTTCGAGCCCTGTGGTTTTCGGTTGGTTTTGGCTTGTGGAAATCACTGGAAAGATAATGGAAGAATAACTTGAGGGAGAGATGGGTATTTTATTCCGCTAGTACTCACCCCTGCTGGACCTCAGGCTGGCTGTAGTTGCATTTCTCCAGTCAAGGCCACGGGTCCTATTGGTAGATACCCGCTCTAAGCCAACTTTTTGAAGTTTCAGGAACTTCTCTCTATCCATTCTTCCTTCAGATCTAGGAAAGGTATCATTTCTGAAGTAGAGCAGACTATACCACCCTGCAAAAAACCCCTCCTCCACATAAAGATTATTTCAGGCCGATTACATTTAAGAAACCATAGACATAGGAAAAGTTCTGAAAACTGAATAGAAGTTACCCTCTTGTAAGAGACATTTACATTTGTGGGGGAAATCTCAATTTGTAAGAGTGTGTACTTCTATGTAGCAGGAAGGGGGGAATGATTCTGGAACTGTAGAAACTCTTTCCCAAGGAGAAGGCAAGGACCTAAACCTGTGTTAACGATCTCACCCTTGTTAACTAGGCTTACCCTGATAAATTCCCGTAACATGCCTTTCACCCCCACAAGCTGCCAACATCCTTTGTCGTTAGCAGATGTTACAGAAGGTGGCAGGTTGGCCCATTTTGGGGAGTGACTCAGTTTTCCAGGATCTCTCCCATGTACACAAGATGTATATACTGCGAAGCACAAGAAAGGAAATCTCATTTAAAATGGAGACAGAAAACAAAATGGAGACAGGACAGGGGGCTTTGTGGTTCAGTCAGTTAAATGTCTGACTCTTAATTTCGGCTCAGGTCATGATCTCAATCATGGGATCCTCAGCATCGGGCTCGCACTCAAGGCAGTGTCTGCTTGGGATTCTCTCTCCCCTCTCCCTCTATCCCTCTCCCCTGCTCCTACTCTCTCTCTCTCTCACTCTCTTTAAAAAAATAAATAAAATATTTTAAAAAGTAAAATAAAATGAAGACAGGAGGCAAGAAGGGAGAGCCCCCACACCCTACCACGCACCCAGACTTACCTTGAATAACCAATAGGAAGAAGCCTACTTTGCTATTCCAGAAGGAGCGAAGAATTTGTCCTTGCCCAGCAACAAGATCAGCCAATAAGAAAATACCACAATACGGCCAAGCATAAAGCGCCACCTCCCTGAACTCTCACTTCCCTCCAATGGAGTTTCCTTGAAAGCAACCCTCTCAACTTCCTTTTTTTGTCTATAAAATAACATTCCTGTCCTTTGATATCCAACCTTACCTATGGTTTGCCAAAGCTTGGAAGCCGGAATTGCAATTCCTCTGCTATTTCAGAATAAACACATTTTCCTGATAAAATAGCTAGCTGTTTCACTTTTAAGGTTAATAACATTTCATAAACTTTGTGTCTGTTTTTCTCCAGGTCATCTGTTGTTTTTCTTGAGGGGATAAGGGGTGGCAGCCAAGAACAGATTTTCCCTGCCCCACAATTCCTTATTACTGCTAGCCTCAACGTACTTCATTATTTCTTGATCTTATCTATATTTGTCCCCATGCCTCAGTAAATACCCCTTAATTAAACTTCTCAAATTTGTCTTCAAAGGATATCATCCGTTTCCTGACAGGTATCGTAACGATTCAAACTCATTCCCTCCACATTTTATGCTTGGTTTAATCCAACCTAAATTTGAATTCACTTGCTGGGGTTACTGTACAGGAGACTGATCTGAGCCCGACGTAAGAAATTAAAACATAATTTTTTATGGAGGGTTTTCACCAACCCCGAAATGCAATAATGCTATGGCTTAAAATTTGTTCTTAAACATTCAACAGAGAACCCATTAATTCCCTAAGTTTGGTGTACACTGAAACTAAGATGAGCAATCAATAAAAAACAATATAGCTCAACCCTGTTATTACATGATTTCGGACATACACAGGCCAAATTAAGCCCTTTGAAATGTCAAAACATTACACATTCAAAGTCCCTTAAGAGAATTTGCCTTAACAATAGTACTGTAAAAGGGCTTCACTAAAACAAAAATAAATCCACATCCAAAAACATGAATGGATAAAATTTTACTCTGAAAACTACTTCTGGGCAGTCTCTATTTGTAGTTACAGGTTCTGAAACACTACAATCTAATGATCTGTTACCAAAAGCGAAGTATGGAGATGGTATTGATTTAGCTTTAGTTACTTAGAAACAGTATCGATCCTTAAGAGATGCATTTCAACATTTTGCATTCAGGGCATAAAGTAGTTCCATCCAGTTGATTAATATACATTGTATATCACTTTTATTTTTAATGAGATCTTTTTCTCCTGGTCAAGAGAGTAGTACCCCAGTGAAAGATTAAAAGTGGATTTTATAACTGAAAAGTTAACATAAATGAGTTCTCATTCCACCTTGTAAGAAGAGGAGGAGGAGGAATACGTGGCAGATTCATTTTTAGAAAACAATGAGAAGTTGATAAGACGGCTTATCACCCATGGGGAAATAGCTACCTCTCTGTTCCCCAGACAATTGTACCAGTTTCCATGCACATTTTGAAATTCATAGGTGAAGTGATCCGAACTGTACTTCCCCAAATCTCGAGTGTACAACAGAAAAGACTGAAAACATTATGAGAATTTCAAGGATTCTACACCAGACAAGTCTCGAATGGGGCTTAGTGTCCACTTTTTCCCAGTTACAAGAATTATAGTTATTTTCTATCATTGCTAACTAACAGAGAGATTCTGGGTCACTTCTCCATTAACTGAAACACAGGGAACGGACATACACTCCCAAACCTCGGGAAAAACCACAGATCCAGATAAAAGGGATGAAAGGGCGCCAAAAATGAGAAGGCACTGCCATGTAATGGAAATACCTGGCTTGGAATCCCGTGCAGCCCTGGCTCATGGTGTGACCTTGCACGTGCTTGCTTCAACTCTCAGCCTGTATCTATAAAAACAGTGATAAAAATTCCATTACACATGAAGGCTCCGAGAAGTCAGTGAGATAATGTTTGTGAAAGAGACTAGAAAAATAATCATCACATAGGACTTGTTTCAGGAAATGACAGTTTCATTTCATTAAAAAAATTGTTTTTACGTCATATAATCTAGTTAGAGCAATCAAAGATGTGTCTTGGAAAAAAATGGAGAACATGATGAGGCAATATGGATGGAGGTGTCACATGGGATGATCTCGGGTCTCCCGACTCAGTATTTTGGTGAGAAATAATCCACTCTGTATCATTTCTCTATATCCTACATACCTGTACTCAGAGATAGACAACTGGTAATTTCTATTGGTTTCAATAAAACACAAGAGTAAATCTGTAAATCCCACAAGAGTAAATCTGTAAATCCCTCACCCCAGAATCAAAGATGTCTAAATTATCTGCTGCTCTTGGATTCATTATGCCGCGGGTGTCCTCCAGCGAGAACAGCTAACAGGAAATTTGCTCTTTTGTCCCTGCACTTAGCTCAGCCTGCTAATGAAGAATTTTCAGGGGCTATCCAGGGTATTTTGGTATTTGTGAGCATCCTTTCAATTTACGAAGAGGTTTACAGTTTTGCAAGTGATTTGCCATGCATGTGAGTTTCCTAATGAGTACTGCAAGGACTCACAGATCTGGTTGTTACTAGACTATTTGGGGCTACAGAGAAACATTTGCACCCGCACAGGCACACACATGAACTATAACAACTGAGCAAAATGAGACATTTACTTCCAACACACACATCTTGGGGTCATTCAGAGCTGTCAGCACACTCACTGACATTCAACCTAAAGAGTGTAACTTAAGAATGGCCAAAGAGCAGGACTACGGGAGCATCAAAAATTACACAAAGCCACAGAAGCCTCTCTTATTCCCACAGATGCCTGCAATTATTAGAAGTGTTAACAGTAAGCTGAATTCAGGAAGAGAAAAGCAATAAACCTACTGTATACTAGCCAACAAAGAACGAGGCTTTTGAAACACTGAAGAGGTCAGATTAGGGAGGAAGTCCACATCTTCCCTCCCTACCGAACTGCAGGAACATTAGGAATATGCTGAACCAATCTTCACTGTCCTTTTCCTCGTCTATTTTTTTTCTGCTGGTAGAAATCAGGCTCCAACTTGTCACTCTACAAAGTGTTGTAGAAAAACCTAATTTATTTGTGCTAAATGACGCCAGAGGAGAGTGAAGACGATATATATGCTGTGGTTTCAGGTATTTTTCACAGGAGTCTCTTTTCAGAGTGCATTATGCCTTGAGTACAGCAAAAGACCTCTAATGGTAGGAAATGAAGCTGCTTGGGGCAGGTCTTGTGGGAGAAAGACTTTGGGTCACATCTTCAACCAGCTCTGAACTCTTTGGCACTAACCCTGCGTGATACGACCCTGATGTTGGAGCACTGGCATTCCCCGATAGACTGGGACTCTGCCCGGTCCTCAGATACTAACTCTTCCCTGGTGCCTCCCCCAGCACTGGTCACTCAAAAGTCACACTTCCACTCCCAACACCTTGAGGTAGGAATGAGGCCAAAATGAAAACTGAATGTAGAAGAAATAGCCCTCTTGCTGAGGAAAATAGTTCAGTGAGGTGAAATAGATGCCTTCTCATTTATATCCTTAATGTGACAAGTTCCTTTGGACCTAGCAATTTCAGAAGGTTTGACGTGGGAAGAAACATTTACTGTATCTTTAATGGCAACGGGGAGTTTGTGAGTGCAGGAAGAAAAGGACATTTCAGATAATGAATAAGAAAAAGCCCAGTGGGGTGAGAAAAAAGCAAGAAGTTTAATGATACTGGGGGATGGCTGACGCTTAGTAAGAACTCAGTAAAATTTTTTGTACCGTTGTGGTAAATACATAATATAACATAAGTTTTATCATTTTATTTTTTTTTAAGATTTTATTTATTTATTTATTTGAGAGAGAGACAGTGAGAGCAGGAACACAAGCAGAGAGAGTGGGAGAGGGAGAAGCCGGCCTCGCGCTGAGCAGGGAGCCCGATGTTGGGCTCAATCCCAGGACCCCGGGATCATGACCTGAGTCGAAGGCAGACGAACAATGACTGAGCCACCCAGGTGCCCCAAGTTTTATCATTTTAACCATGTTAAAGTGGAAAGTTAAGTGGTATGAGGACAGTCCCATTATTGTGCAATGACTAACATCCACAGGTATTTTTCTCAAAGAATGAATGAATATAATGAGACTGTATAGGACCTCGTTGGCCATGTTAAGGAGTATGGCCCATATTCTGTATGCAGTGGGAAGACATTGATGGGGTTCAGGGTAAACATCCCGAGTGTGCTACATTGGCATGTGAATTGTTTCAAAATAAAGATGAGTAAGGCCACAGGGACTCATGAAGAGCTTTTTAGCTTCCCATTAATAGCCTAAAAAATTGGGGCGCCTGAGTGGCTCAGTTGGATAAGCGACTGCCTTCGGCTCAGGTCATGATCCCGGAGACCTGGGATCGAGCCCCACATCTGGCTCCCTGCTCGGTGGGAAGCCTGCTTCTCCCTCTCTCGCTCCCCCTGCTTGTGTTCCCTCTCTGGCTGTGTTTCTCACTGTCAAATAAATAAAATCTTTAAAAAAAAATAGCCTAAAACATTTAGGGTGTGCTATTCCCAAAAAAATGACTTTTTAAAAAAAAACATTAAAAGCGCATTTCCAAAAGGAATGGAAAAAAAAAAAACATCAGAAGGACATTCAAAAAACATCAGAGGAACATTTCCAAAAGGAATGGCAAATATTTGTTTACCAAACATTATTATTCCTGTCTCCTCCTATGTCCTCTTCCTCCTCTTTGAAGACAACCTCCCACCCTCTTCCCCTTAAAGCTCAGAATTTCACACAAGCCTCAACTACCTGTCAGTGGGTCTCATATCTTTGAGGGCCCCAAAGAAAATTACATAGAAAACTAATTTTGTTTTTTTTCTTCTAACCTGTCCTGTTACTCTGATCATCACACCAGCCAAAGAACAAAAAGGGGGAGCAGGAAACTTTGCCATCTCCAACAACATTTTAAAAAAAGGTGGGGAGGGGGCCATGAAAGAGAAAAGAAATCCAAAGTTATCTGGGAAACAAAAGTTATAGTCATTTTCAACCCAGATTACACATTAAGAGATTTCAGAAGTCACAACCATTGTTGTCTGATTTTTAAAAACTGCCCCTGCCACCCCAAGCTTCAGTAACCAACACCTCTGTCGGTCAGCATCAACATCAAGGCAAGACCTAGTGCCAGTAAAGAGATAACGACTCACTGAAAGCTCAGATGGTGGAGAATTTTTAGCAATGAAGCCTTCTTTCAATGAGGTGCATACTTTTCTCCCCCAGACATAATGCTATGGCACACAGAACAGACAATAGTATAATGTGAAAATAACTCTTATGTGCGCTGGGAAACCAGAAAGTTCATTTCACTCCTTTTATTGAGAAATTCACTGTATTATGGCAGTATGGAACTGCACTTGCAAAATGTCAGAGATATGCCTGTATTATTAAACACCAAGGCTGCATACTCATCTGATTTCTCCAATGGTATGCCGTGATGATATATTTACTAGAACTTGCTGCTCTCAAAGAGCAGTTCACAGTTCTCTGGAGATTCGAGCTTAAATTACTTCACCAAAGATTTAACAGCAAGGCTTCAGACAAACTTTCTGCTTGAAGTGTACTTCAGTATGTGTATGTGGTCATCAATCAAATTGACTGACAAAGATATTTGCAATCAGTTTACCCATAAAAGCTTCAATAGTTCTTTGGTCATGGAAATTCCTGTTATACTTGGGATCTGATTCGAGAAACCAGAATATTTATTAATAAAGTACTTTGCACAAATGGCTAACAGACACATGAAAAAATGTTCACCATCACTAGCTATCAGGGAGATACCACCTTACACCAGTCAGAATGGCCAAAATTAACAAGACAGGAAACAACAAGTGTTGGAGAGGCTTTGGAGAAAGGGGAACCCCCTTACACTGTTGGTGGGAATACAAACTGGTGCAGCCGCTTTGGAAAACAGTGTGGAGATTCCTTAAAAATTTAAAAATAGAGCTACCCTATGACCCTGCAATTACACTACTGGGCATTTACCCCAAAGATACAGATGTAGCAAAAAGAAGAGCCATATGTACCCCAATGTTCATCGCAGCAATGGCCACAATCGCCAAACTGTGGAAAGAGCCAAGGTGCCCTTCAACAGATGAATGGATAAAAAATATGTGGTACATATATACAATGGCATATTATGCCTCCATCAGAAAGGATGAATATCCAACTTTTGTAGCAACATGGACTGGATTGGAAGAGATTATGCTGAGTGAAATAAGCCAAGTAGAGAAAGTCAAGTATCACATGGTTTCACTTACTTACACTGCATAAGGGGTAATATAGAGGACAGTAGGAGAAGGAAAGGAAATGGGAAGTAGGGTAATTCGGGGAAAGAAACATGAGAGACTTAGGACTCAGAAACAAACTGAGGGACTTGGAGGGAAGGGGGTGGGGGGATGGGAGAGCCTGGTGGAGGGTACTGAGGGCACCTATTGCATGGAGCACTGGGTGTGGGGCATAAACAATGAATCTTGGAACACTGAAAAACTAAAATAAAAACTTTAGAATAATAAAAAAATAAAGTAATTTCCTCTTTCCAAGCACAAAACTGACAACTTTGATTTTGCTACAAGAGAGTTAGAATCTCCCCTTAATGAGTAAATATAAGCTCCATGGAAATTGATCAATGTGATATGAACAAAATGAATTCAACAAGTCGGAAGTGAGTATAGCTAAAGCTGAATTTCAAGGCAGTGATTCTTAAATGCAACCACACAGTGGGGTCACCTGGTAAGTTTAATATAAGACTAACCACTGCACCCCCACCCTAGAGATTCTGATAGAATCTGCTGGGTAGGGCGCAGGGCTTTTTATAAACACCCTACGCCATTCTAACGTAGAGCCAAGGTTGAAAACCACTTTATAATGGATTTTTTAGAAATGATACTTAGGTACCTACAGAGAGCAATACAAGGTAGTTTATCAAAAAATCTGTTTGAAGATGAAAAGGCACCAAAATGTAGGGTCTTGAAAAGTACCACTTAGGTTCTCAGATAAGGCAGATAGATGATGAAGACAGTTTTAGGAAAAGTAGTCTAGCTGTGCTACTCGAGATGGACTGAAAAGAAACATGAGTGGAAGTATAGACAAGTGGGGAAGCGGTTAAAGGAGAAAAAAAGCTAAATAATGACCCCACTACTTATATAAAGAATTCGAATCATCTTAGCTTAGTATTAAGAACTGTAGTATGTTCCCAGTGTAATTCTCTAATCTTGTGTCTTCCCCTCCCTCCTGAGGCAAGCCATAGTCTACTCCAGTGCTCCCCAAAGGCGGGCTGGGATGCCAACAGTTGTTCAGTGTAGAAAAGGGTGCCACAATCACAAAAGGTCAGGAAAGCCAATCTTTGAAAAGCTAAAGAAACAAGCTTAAACAGCAAGATTTCTGAGAAACTAACAACTACCTCTTTTACAACCCATGCTTTAGAATCCAGTTTCTCTAACTGGACCACACTTCACAGATGCTTCTCTCCTTGGCAATATCTTCAGTACTAATTTATTTATAGAGAAAAGGTAAAAGACTAATAGCACTATGGTTCATGCTGCTTCATTTTCTTTTATCTAAATGGGCAACATAAACCTTCAGAGACCATGTGAAATAACAATTGAGACCTATATGCTCTTACAATACTGTGAATTTTGTGGGCACCTGGGTGGCTCAGTCAGTTAAGTGTCTGCCTTCAGCTCAGGTCCTGATCTTGGGGTCTAGGATCAAGCCCCCCATCGGGATCTCTGCTCAATTCCCTCACCCTCTGTAATCTCTGTGGCTCTTGTTCTCACTCAAATAAATAGATAAAATCTTTTTTAAAAAAGATACTATGAATTTTCTCACACCTATTAATATATCATGAACTCACACTGAAAACCATCTCCACATGACTCCCCTGAAACACACACTTCATTATGTGTTTTTCAAAAGACAAATTCAGTCTTTACGTAGAAACCAGAGTAAAACAGTGCACAGAAACATACACAACACTTTAAAACCCAGACTCTATCTTGTCTTGCTTGAAGAGGCGGCAACTGCCTAACAGTTTAGAAACAGTTTCTAGCTCTAAATATTCCACGCGAAGCTAGGTCCTGGCAGCGACCCGGTTCTAAAACAGGATTTTCAGAACTTTTTGCCTACATACATTTTTTCTTTTTTTTTTTTCATACATTTTTTTTTTCCTAATGGAGTTGGCATTCAAAGTTTTGCCCCAGGGACAATTTCGTTTTCTAAATGTTGAGGTAGAAAGCGCCAAATTGAGGCCCATAAGTGATGTCTGGACTGAAGGCAGCTTCAGAGAGATGAGGTCAGGTGAGTGCTGCCAAAGGCAGGATGGGCAAGGGGACAAGGGAACAATGCAATCTGACTCTCCTTACAACAGGGAGTGCAAAGGGGAACATTTGCCAGATACTCCAGGGGCTTGCTTTTGTTAGGTTTCTCCAGAGCACTCATGGCTATTACAAGACCAGCTACTTTTTTTTTTTTTAATCATTTCTGCCGGGAATCACGCACCCATCCCCATTTTGATTTGTCTATCCATAATCATCGGGCGTCTAGAAAGTACCAAGCACGAGGCAGGCTGTCCCTCTACTTAAGAGTTTAACTTCAGGCAAGCCCCTTTCCCCTTTGAGACCTCAGTTTCTCTAGCTCTCCAAGCAACTGTCATTCCCAAACTATTCCTGACAGGAGACTGTCATAGGGAACAAGGGAGATGATAAACACGAAAGCCTTTTGGAAATAGACTGTAAGATTTTGTGTACCAAGTTTAAATTAATCCTACACACAGACTGTATATGGCAAGGATCAGAGATCCACTAAAAGTAGATTTAATAAAAAAAAAGGGGGGGGCACCTGGGTGGCTCAGTTGGTTAAGCATCTAACTCTTAATCTGGTTCAGATCATGATGCTGGGGTTGTGAGATCAAACCCTGCATTGGACTCCCCACTGGGAGAGGAGCCTGCTTAAGATTCTCTCCCTCTACCCCCGCCCCACTCGCATTCTATTTCTCTCTTTAAAAAAAAAGTTATGATGTTTATTTTATGACTGTAGAACACTCTCATCAAATCCTACTGCAAGAAGTATTAGACGTATTATGACCCAGGATGTCAAAAGACAACTAGGTCCTCTATCTCCCTCTCTCTCTTCTCTGGACCATGTGGTCCCTCGACGCCATTTCTCTCTATTTCTAATTTATTAGATTCCTGCATGTTCGATTTCTGCATGTTCATGACTCAAAACTCTGACTTACTCTTTGTAATCCCAAATTCAGAGTTGCTAGAGAACCTGACATTCATCCAAAGACTGGCAGTGACAGCAAGAAGGTCAGGATTGTGGGAGAATTAGGCAGCATGTTCTTCTCAGTAATCAAGTTCACTAAGATGATAATGGTGATGGGGAAGAAAATACTTGGCTCTTTACTGCAGAGTGTGATGAGCATAAAATTACATAAATAACCGATCACCTCATTAGCGTCTCATTAAAGAGAGAATTACTCTTCCCAAAATCTCAAATGAGGTTGTCTGCTTGTAACAAGCAGAGAGATGCCTCTGCCTCTTAGGCAGGGCACAGGCATGGCCCCCTCCCTTACTATATAACTAGTGCTATGGGGAAAAGCTTAAACATTACCAGTGCCTTTGTAGTTCACTGGTTTCTGTAATTCATGGTTTAAGAGGGAGAAAAAGAGGCTCTATGATCCCTACACCTCGCCAGTCACCATTTGTTAATGAAAAACCAATAAAGTGAAAGGATGGAAAAATTTGTCTCTACCATTTAAGGGACTTCTGGCTGGTCTAAGAATAAAATTGACAGGAGGTAAATTAACAGACGAAAATAAAAAACAACTGAGGTGAATCCACACAAGCAGGAGAGATTTTAAAGACAGGCAGAATGAGGTATATGTCATCCTAAACTAAGGAAAGGGGGGAAGGGTCTGGGACTTCAAAAGGAAGGAAAGTCCTTGATAGGAAGATGAAAAAGAGTAAATATTTGGTAAGCAAGTATTTGTTGGACCACAGAAAAACAATGGGACAGAGAGGAATTTTAACAGATAGACTTTGCTAGGCTTCTGCCTGTCAACTAACCCAAATTCATATTCATATCATGATATAGGTATTTATGATGATACCAGTCTTGCTTTTGAGCAGATAAGAGGAAGGTCTTTGGGGCACCTGGGTGGCTCAGTTGGTTAAGCGACTGCCTTCGGCTCAGGTCATGATCCTGGAGACCCAGGATCGAGCCCCACATAGGGCTCCCTGCTCAGCAGGAAGCCTGCTTCTCCCTCTCTTACTCCCCGAGCTTGTGTTCCCTCTCTAGCTGTGTTTCTCTCTGTCAAATAAATAAATAAAAATCTTTAAAAAAATTTAAAAAAAGGAGGAAGGTCTTTTTGGGTTTCTTTCCCTTTGACTGTTTGCAGCTAGAAATAATCTCCATGCAAATTTTGGGGTCATTAGCTCTGAACCCCTACATTACTAAAGACGATGCTTTCAGATGTTTGTAAAAATTAACTTAATTCAGAATTTATGCTTTTAAAACTCACTGTGTAAAATGAATAAAACATTTTGATTTAATTTTTAATATGACTTTTTAAAATATTTTATTTATTTATTTGAGAGAGAGTGAGAGCATGAGAAGAGAAAAAGTCAGAGGAGAAGCAGACTCTCCCCATGGAGCAGGGAGCCCGATGCAGGACTCGATCCCGGGTCTCTGGGATCATGAGCTGACCCAAAGGCAGTCACTTAACCAACTGAGCCACCCAGGTGCCCCAATGTGACATTTTTAAGCATTAAATGTTTATCTGTGAAAAGTAGGTGAGTGAATTTGCCAAAGAACCAATCAGTTTGAAAATGGGTCAGCCTGCTTCAGCTGAGCTCTGCTAATAAGCGCCTATTCCACTTGCTCTCCCGTATCAACCAGGACAATCACCAGGTTCACCCCTTAGGTCAAAATCAGTATTAAGATATATTAAGATATGAGTGAATCTAGAATCCCAGTAAATGTTCCCAGCAGAAAGGTTTTGAAGGTCCTATGAAACACATGGAATTTAGAGTGACATTTCTCAAGAATTCAAAATTGATCATCCTCCTTGATGGGTAACCAGTGGGAAGGAGAAAGCATGCCCCAGTGTTCTAAGTTATGCACAGTGCGCCAAGGGTATGACTTCCATGTCACTGATGACCTTTCCTCAAGCCACAGACGGCCACAGAACAGCTCTGCAGTTTACATGGTGAGGTCACTCCTTACAGAGGTGAGCCTGACTTCTCTGTAATCAGAAGGAGTCTGTCTACCCACTGCGTGAACACAAAATTCAAGAGATGAGTTATAAGAGCTATTCTGCGAACTGGCAAGAAACAGCCCCATGACTGTAAGGTGGCATTTGAGTCCTATTTTCATTTACTATGTATCTCTTCATTGAATCCAAATTACCTAACTTTTAAAACATCTGTCCATGTGAAAAGATTACACAGGAGCCCAAGGTAGAAACAGCTTAATAATCTGTTCTTAGTTTCTTCTTTTTCTTATCTCACTTTCTAGGACACCCATGAAGTATGAATCTCCCCAGAGAGAAGAGCAAACCTGTAAGAATCAAAAATAAAATATAGCCTTCTTTAGAAAACTTGCCCATTTACCTACCAATCTCCCTTTTCTTTCATGTCATAGCTGCTTCCAAATCAGAGTAATGAGTTGGATTCCCTTGTTATGGTGAGATAGAACGCTTTCTCCCATGTGAAACAGTTGTATATTCAAAAGATATTTATCGATTATAGTGGATGTCATGCACTACAGGTAGACATGAAATCTGAACAAAAACTCACAGGTCATGTGTAGGCATTCAGCATACAAGAGAAGCAGCCCACGATTCTTGAGAACACAAATCCAGCCTCAGATAAAGACTTTAGTCCACTGTATGAATGGATGATGGGGGGAGGGATGTTGGGGTGGGGCTTGGGGGGCAAACAATAATACATGAAACACAATTTGAGAGACAAGAAACATTAGCTAGACCAACAATAACCAATGATATGTGCTAACATGTTTACACACCTGCAGAAAATGCTATATAACACAACGACATTCTCAATTGTTTGTATGTTTCAGAATGACCTAAGACATTGATTACCATGTAGATTCTCAGGTCCCAAACTGCTAAGTTCCCAATTTAGAAAATCTTTGGTAGGTCCTTAGCAAGGCACATATTTTTATCAGTCCTTCTGAATGGTTCAGATGTCTTCTGATACGCTGTTGCTGCCAGTGTCTCATTGTTACAAATGCATAATATGAACATATTGCCCCATGAGTTCCTAGTGGCTCCATTAACGAAGGCAGACTTAGTAGATAAGTTGCCGCTTATGTAGAACTTTACTTAGGATGAAAGGAAGAAGAAGACTGGAAATTGAGGTAATACTGGGATAGGAGAAGAATAATAGGGGGACCTCGGTCAATGCAGGGGTAGGCTGAGGCAACTGTGTACAGGATGAGGGCACTGGTGATGACACCAGATGAAAGGAGGGAGAAACGGAACCAAGTGATAGAGAACAGAAATTCCACTTGACTTTGTATCAAGTGTGCCCCACAAGAAAAAAGATCGCTGTCAGGGGAGTATGGCCACACAGTCAACAAGTCATACTTGCCACCATTTCTGCTGCCATCTCTCTACCGGGGTTAGCACTGCCATGAGATGAAAGATATGGAAAACCACCGGGACACCCTCAGAAAACATCTCCATAAATGTTACCAGGAGAATGGTGCCACAGAGACAGCCACAGACCGGAGTCAGTGGACCTTGTTTCTGGAACAGGCTCATGTCTGGTTTCACTTCACCTCTTTGAGGCTCCTTTGTGGACTCAGTCTTAGCAAGCAGAGCAACTGAGGAAGCCAAGGGCTGAAGCAAGGAAGATGAGACCTAAGGAGACGGGAGCCAAATCATTTAAGAACATAAGAGCCCTCTCTGCCACTCAGCAAGAGGACTGACTTCCGTTTTGAAATTAAAAATGTAAAAGAAAAAAGGAAAAAGACACATAGGCAGATTATTTAATGCTGCATGTAACACAAGAAGTGCAGCCAAATTTATCAACGTCGAACCTTTAGAGAGAAGTATGCAAAAATCCCATCACCAATAAAGCTTTGTACAGAAGCCAGCAACAGCGAAAACGCAGAGACAAAAACTGGAGAGGCAGAAAGGCCTGAGGGGGAAACTTTCTGTGCCCAAACTGGAGGAAAGGGTGAAGATTCTGACCATATGGACAGTCATGCTGGGGGCAGAAGCCTGAAATTGCTAATTAAGTAATGTGTGTCCTTCAGCAATCCAGTTGCTCTTATTACTAAATCGCTGTAGCTCTACTGGGCTTCTATGCCCTGCCCAAGTTCTCATTGTCCTCCTGCCCCCCATCGCTTTACTTCCCAAGAAGCCCTCTGGCTTCAACACCTGCTCTCTGGTAAGTGACTGCAGATCAGCATCAGATAAACAGACATCTCTAACCAGTGAAAATGAAAATGCACATGCTTTTGAAAACACCTTAAGAACATAATTCTAATAGGCAGAAATTTGAAGCTCTGTAGACATTTGGTAGAGGACAGGGTTGATGCAAGGCCTGATTGCCAAGTAGAGAAAAGTATGGTCTCAGTCTGCTCCCTTTCTCTACTTTCATCCTTCCTACTTGTCCCCCCCTCTACAATGAGTCTTGCCTCTAAAGAAGGAACCAGTCTCTTCATTCTCTTCCCTCCTTTTATCAACATTTGCTCCCATGAAAGAAACTGCGTTGTCATTAATGCCTCCAATAGGTATCACTTTCTTTTCCCAATGGTGAGTGAATTTCAAGCCTCTCTCCCCTTGAGAAATGACAGAATTTTTCATCTCCTATTGAAGAGATTCCTGGATTTAGAGAGCAATCGGGTGAGTTAGGATGGGGTGTATCTTTGAACCCTTTTCAGGAAGCCTGAAGGCAGAGTCTCAACCTCAAACTAGGACTGATTTCAAATACAGACCGGGAATGTCAGGTTCATCATGGTATTACTCATGAATGTGGGAATCAATAAAATCACTATAGCCTAAATCACCTAGTAAATTTCTTATTTTCATGCAATTTCTAATCACAAATAGAACTGGTCTTTGAAATATGACCCTTAAAGATGATAGTTACTTGCAAAGCACTTTGAAGGGGTAGAACAGAGGAAATACTTTTCCAGAGTGATCCCTGATTGTATCAGGCATTCTCAGACAGGAATTTCACGATACTCTTCATAGACAAGATTAAGAAATGCAGGCTCTCCAGATAATAATGAAGTGACGCACAACCTTAACAGATTGATGCAAATCCCTGGCTCAATGTCAATCTGGGAGGAGGTCTACAATAACATCCAAAGTCCCCGCCCTTGATCTAATCCTGTGCCACATGGTAATCAGTAACTTTAATGAAGGACGCAAACGAACTGGAGGTCAAAATTCCAGGTACATAACTCCAGGTGGTTCGAAAGAATACCTACTACATGGGTTAAAAAAATCAAAATATAAGAAGTCGTACTACAAAAGAAAAAAGTAGCACACTTGTATTCCAAAAACCAAATATAGCTACAAAACAGCTGTGACACATAACACTGTCTTACAATTTTCTATTAACAACAAATTCAACTAAGTCAATGATGTGCCATGGCTCCTCAAAACCACTAGTGTAACTGCTTAAGAGAAATGCCATATCAATAACCACAAAGCCCACAAAGAGGGTGTATTAGGGAACTGATCCAAAAAAAATAGAGTGGTTCTTCTTCATAAGATTCAGGCTTGAGTCGTGATTATTCCCATCTACAGGCAGCATTACCCCGAGTGAGCATATGGAAATGTGTTGGGGCTATTGAAGGGTTGTCACAGTACCAGAGAGAGCTACCAACATCCACTGGGTAGGGGCCAGAGATCCTAAACCCCTTGCAGTGTGCAAGAGCATCCTACAAGGATACAGAACTTCCTTGTCTAAAATGTAAACAGCATACATCCACAATGAAAAGCATTTATGAAAACTAACCACAGAGACCAGGATTAGACAGAATCAGGGAAGCATGTCACAAGAAGCACAGCTGAAGTGACCAAGACCATCTCACCTACAGAAGAAAAGGGGGCTCAGTAACGATAACTCTCGCAATATATGAATTTTTGGTTAACTTAATTGCCAAAGGACTCATTCATGACTATGAAAGAGACTGGCCTGGAACTCAATAACTGGAAGCAGTTTATTTGAGTGGTGGGCGGGAGGGAATGTAGCATTTGGAACATACCGAATATGGCTGCTAGGTCTCACTGCCAGCCTGTACTGTGTGACAAAACAGCAAAGCTATCATAAAGATTAAAAAAAATAATGAAAATGATGCCTTACTCCATGTCCATCATACCATGATAGTTCAGTAAATACTAGCTGCCAAAATTCTGAGACTGCAGAGTTGCCGTAGAGTCTAGACTCAGATTCCATAACTATTATACAAGAATCAGTGTGAAAGGGTTTAGCAGGGTGGATTCTGACAGCGGACCGCCTGTGTTTAAACGTCGGCTCTGTTACATTCTACTTGAGATTCAAGACACGTCATAGGACAAGCCTAAGCCTTAGTTTCTACGTTTTCCAAACAGTAGTAATAAGGGTACTTGCATAGGGCCGTTGTGATGAGTAAATAATTATGTAGATCGTACTTTGAAAGGGCATGGTGCACAGAGAAGACCATGCAGGCATTTCCTGCAGTTTCAACTAAGAGTGACCTTTGTACCCTTGAACAAGGTACTTGAAATGGCTTCTAGTTCCTTCTCTGTAGAAGGACTTTTGTGCTCCATTAAAAGCTCCTAGCATTGCACCTGCTGGGCATCAAATAAGTAAGAGGAATAACAACTATCGCTATAATCAGTGATGAAAGGCACCAGAAGCGCCAAGCTAATCAATCCCTCCACCATTCTAATAGACAGACAGTTAACATGTGGTATCACCTTTCCTGGACGTTACTTGTAAACAATAAGAATCTCTGGAAGTAAGACCCAGGCATCAGTAGTTTTCAAAAATGTCCAAGCTGATTCTAATATGCAGCAAAGGTTGAAGACCACCCAACCTCTTTCATCTGAGCACACAGAGAGCTAGGTAACACAGATGGCCCGTGAAACTTGTTCCAGAGGACCAGATCACTGGGGAACACGGACAAAAAAATGAATACACCTGAACAACAAGCTTTTCAAGATAAATCTTTCCTTCTTTGATCCGAGAGGCATTCCAGTAGAGTCAACAGAAACTCGGGAGATGAAAGAGTCAAAGCAGCAGCCACAAACATAAGACAACTTTGGAGTTTCATGTTTCTATCTAATTTGAATGTATGTCAATGTTGCCTTCTCTTTCATGTGTCATACCTGCATTTTGACTTTAAGTTGAAATGGCCAGCTGGCAAAAGTGCCTTGCCAAGAAGACGCATGGTGTTTAACCTTGGGAACCACAACCAGGTTGACACGAGACCACCTCCTTGAGGTGGGCAGCTCTCTGAGGTGCACCCCTGTGATCCCTGCCCTTTTATATATCTCCTCCCCTAGAAACTATCTTTGAAGGAACCCAATATAGCAAAGGTGAAGGAGCATCACCTCCGTGATTAGGTTACAAGAGACTAGGATTTTTGATCTTTGCTAGCCGTGTTATGAGCTGCCTACGGAGAAGTGATAAATCAAGGAATGAAGAGATGCCTCAGGCCCACGGTCAGCAAGGGAACTGAGGCCTGAAGATGATCTGGTGGTCTTGGAAGCAGATCATCTCCCGAGCAGAGCCTGACTAGAGGATCTAGTTAAGCTGTGGGGAGATGCATGACCCACAGAAACAGTGAGAAAATAGACGTGTGTTGTTTTCAGCCCCTAAGTTTTGGATAATTTGTCATGCAATAGATAACTAAGACAGTATTATACTCACACCATATTTATACCTCAATTTAATGTTGCTGCTATTCTCATTAGAACTACTACTACTAACTGCTGCTATTTGGGGAGCCCTTCGATTTCCGATGCTTTCTGCTAAGCACTTAACACCTGAGGTCTTCCTCAATCCTTGCAGCAATCACACAGAAGGTAGGCACTGTTTCTATCACATACATTCCCACCTTTCCCAGCTCAACAGCGTTAGGCACTAAAACTGAAATGGGAATAACTCACACAAAATCAAAGGACTAGATAGCAGCAGAAGCATTCTTCTGACTCAAGCAGTCTAGATCCGAAGCTTCTTATATGCATTCAGAGAGACTAACGTTTCAGTTTCCATCTGAGTTCTGCCATTACTCATTCTTCGTCCTTGGAGAACTCATTTCAATTCACTGAGCCTCAGTTTCCTTATCTACCCAACAGGAACACTTGCAGTACCAAACTCCCAGAGTTCTTGTAGGGATCAAATACAGTTTGGGATCTGGAGCCTATGTGACTGAGCCTTAGCTGGGAATCTGATGTCAATGTTAAAGCCTCCACTAGTGTATGTGGAACGTGGGACAAGAGCACAAAGTGAGACCCTAAGTATTTTAAAAATATAGATCAAAAATTTTAAAACAGTCAAGTACAATGTTCTCTCCTCTTATCTTGAAAAGTACCATTCACAACAACATTACGGGCAGGTTCAGATTTTGAATTCTTTGATACACCAGGGTTCTGCACCAGAGCCTATGAGTAAAGAGACCATCGGCCCCAGATCTGAGAACGGTCCTACAGAGTGAAGGGCCACATTCACAAGCATGCAGATGGCCCATCCCAAAAATCCGCATTCTGACTATACTAGGGCTGCCAGCTGCACTAAATACAAGTCCAACATTTTGTCTGGTAATCCTAGACTATATCCCCCCTTCCACACAGTTTCCTTCTAGCCAAGAAGCACAGTCACTGGTAGCACCAAGTCCTCTCCTTCAGGAAAAGAGCGGCCAAAGGCAGAACCGAGGAGGGTCTTTTCGAGCATAGGGCTCAGGGCAGAAGCACGGCTGCCCCAGGAATCAGACTGGCCAGGCCCGAGGTAACTAAATGAGCTTTACTTCCGGGTCAGCGTTCTAACCTCCATTTATCTCCTCAGTACTGCTTTACCTCACACGAGTGCATTCAGACAGCTTCCCCCTTTCCAGTTCCCTACTTCCTGTGCTTGGGATTGAAGCCTCACACCGAAACACTAACATAAAGCCCGTCTGTAGGTTGTGTTTATTTGTGTCACCTCCATAAGTCACAGCTCAAATCTCTCCTCCTCTTCCCAAACCCACTCATGAGTCTTCATCCAACACTTCTGGACAGCGCTGAGGGAAAGGGAAAAACTAAACGTGTGTTTGTGTGTGAATCCAAAAGATAAAATCAGGCCAGCAGTCCAGATAGAATCCTAAAACAGAAGGATGAAGTGGATCAAGGCAGCCAAGCCATCATTAAAGGCCTCACGTTAAGAAATGGGATTAACAGAAAGGACGAATACCCAATTTTGGTAGCAACATGGACCGGATTGGAGGAGATTATGCTGAGTAAAATAAGCCAAGCAGCGAAAGTGAAGTAGCATATGGTTTCACTTACTTGTGGAGCATAAGGAATAACATGGAGGACAGTAGGCGAGGGAAAGGAAATGGGAAGTGGGGTAAATCAGAGAAGGAGACGAAACAGGAGAGACTTTGAACTCAGAAACAAACTGAGGGTCTTGGAGGGGAGGGGGTAGGGGTATGGGAGAGCCTGGTGGTGGGTATTGAGGGCACGTATTGCATGGAGCATTGGGTGTGGGGCATAAACAATGAATCTTGGAACACTGAAAAAATGAAATAAAATAAAGGGGAAAATTGGATTAATTTTATTCAATAATCATCACATAAAGGCCTATGCATCAGAGACTTACTCAACGTAATAAAGCAAGGCAGAAATAGAACAGGCAAGAGTTTCACCCTATTTCTTTAAGTGTTATATTTATAATCTGTTCGTCCACAGAAATGATGATTTGAAGGGTGCCTGGGTGGCTCAGTTGTTTGGCATCTGCCTTTGGCTCAGGTTATAATCCCAGGGTCCCAGGATGGAGCCCCACATCGGGCTCCCTGCTCGGCGGAAAGCCTGTTGTCCCTCTCCCACTCCCCCTGTTGCATTCCCTCTCTCGCTGTCTCTCTCTCTCTGTCAAATAAATAAATAAAATCTTTAAAACAGTAAAAATTTAAAAAATCTAAAAAAGAAATGATGATTTGAAAGCTAAGGGAGGCCACACACCACATTTCCATATTCACTGCAAACCCCCGAGATAAAGACAAGTCAAGGACATCGATCCTGGCACTAAAATTACAACAATCTCTCAGGAAGATGACATACAAGCCAGTCAAACAGACAGACTTGGTCAAAATGTGTCTCAGAGAGGGTGATGGAGGTTTGACATCATACCCGAGCTCTAGAAAACAGAAGTAATTCCCCAGGAAGACAGAAAATTACTTGAGGGTTGAGAATGATTGCAGCTTTCAGGAGGCAATAGAGGTGGAATGTACCTGCCAAAAATGCTAATGCCATCTTAGGCTGTTTAATTAATGTGAATAAAATAGAATTTTATTCCTTATGAGGCACGTATATACCAGGTACTGAGCTAAGTGCTTTCCATGTACATTATCTTGTTAAATCCTCACAACGGCCAAGCAAACATGTGAAATTATTTCCACTTGACAGAATACAAAATGGAAGCCCAGAGAGGTAAAATAACTGGTTCTTTAGAACAGAACAAGAAATAAACCTACAGCTGGAACCTAGATATTTCAATCCCTGATGAGATCACTCCTGACTCAGGACCCACACACCTAGAGGGAGGGTGATGATATGGCCAGGGGAAGAACAGCAAGGCTGTAAGGGAACCTTCAGGCCATGCCAAGTGTAGGAAAAATTCAAGAAGCTAAAGAGGGACGCCTAGGTGGCGCAGTCAGTTAAGCTTCCAACTCTCGGTTTCTGCTCATGTTGTGATCTCAGGGTTGTGGGATTGAGTCCCGGATCGGGCTTCATGCTCAGCATGGAGTCTGCCTGAGGTACTCTCTCCATCATCCCGCCACCCCACTCACGCTCTGTCTCTCTCTCTTAATCTCTAAATAAATAAATCTTTAAAAAGAGAGACAGAGAGAGAAGCCAAACATATTTCACATTAAAAAAAATTCAAGGGGACATAAGATCCATGAACTCAGAGATCATGTGCCTTTTAAACACCCATATATCCTGAATTTGAACCACAGTGCCTAAAACATAGTAGGTTAGCAATTAACATTTATTGAATAAGTGGATGAGTGAATTAATGGTGGGAAAGATGAATGACTTCAGTACTGCCTTACGAAGTATAAAGCATAATCACGTAGAAGAGATATTCTAATATTCTATTTGATTATGGAAGCGGAAGTTACAGGTTGGTAAATACTAACTGTAAATAAGAAAAAGATTTCTAAAATTTATCATAGTCCAGCAGGATGGAGTTTTCCTGAGAAGGAAAACTGACTTCCTGAGAAGTCACAAACTTCTCCCTAGAGAAATTATTCTCTTTTATTGACAACCAGCTGATAAGACAGTTGCGTATTTTGTCTACCTTTTATAAGTAAGGAGTAGAAGAACAGAAAGGTTTGCTGTTTTACTAAAGGTAATCAGGTTGTCCATTTAGATACAGGCCATCATCCTTTCCTTTTGAGTTGAAACTACAACTTTGATGTTAAATATCAAAATTCAGATGTATATATATGCGAAGTATACATATGTAGATGCAGTATCCAAATGTGATTTGAATTTTACTACTCCAACTCTATCTTTAAGCCATACTAACACAGGCATAGAATTGCTGACTAACAGATCACTAACTAATACATAGAAGAAACCAACAGATCATTGCCATTTGAGGAAGTATACCCAGCCTAGTCAGTTTCTTGGAATGTAACACTCATGACCAGATTAAATTGAGTACTGCCCAATTGATATGAGTGTTTTACCATAATGGAGATATATGGATAAGACTAAGAATTCTAATAGTTAAATTACAGATAATGCTGTGCACTCATGGTGAGATATATATGGTTGATCCTTGGTATTCAAAAATTCCAGATTTCCAAAACTGTCTATTCCTTAAAATCTATCTGTAACACCCAGATCAGAACTCATAGAGCTTTCATGGTGATTTGCAGATGGGCACGTGTGCATAGTGAAGAAAGATTTGTATGTTCCCAGTTGAAATGGAATAATACTCTGCCTTCTAGTTTCAGTTCTCCTACTATAAAAAACTGACCTTTTGGGATTAAGCCTCTGCCTTCAGCTCAGGTCATGATCCCAGAGTCCTGGGATCAAGCCCTGCATTGGGATCAAGCCCCGCATTGGGCTGCCTGCTTGGCGGGAAGCCTGCTTCTCCCTCTCTCCCTCCTGCTGCTTGTGTTCCCTCTCTGGCTGTGTTTCTGTCAAATAAATAAAATCTTTAAAAAAAAAAAAGACCTTTTCACAGTCTATCTATTGCCACCATTTTAACATTTTTATGTTTTCTTTTGGTGATTTCACTATTTTAAATGATCCTCCAGCATGATGCTGAAGGGCTATCTGGTGTTTCTAAGAACAAGAGGCAGGGATGTGCCTTAAGGAGAAAATAATGTATTAGATATACTTCATTCATGCTGACATACATAGTGCTATTGGCTGTGAGTTCAGTATTAACGAATAAGCAGTGTTTACTAAAGAAGGCATCCTTAAACAAAACACTTATAAAGCAAGGTTATGTACTGATTGCTTAACAACTCGGCTCACAAGAACCTGGGCAACAGCATGAGAAACAACAGCAGAGCCAGTTAAACTGAGACTCCAAGGTCTCAAGCTCAGCATCAAGATGTAGAATCTGTAATTCTGAAAATATTCTGAAACTACAACACCAGCGAACCCAAGGCCTTCCTTAGGCTTATCATCAATCCTAGCCAAAGAGCCACCAACTGAGTTAAGGTTAACCTACCTGTAGCCTAGTTAAGACAGGCTCTCTTCTTCCTGCCCTGGCTCATGCTAGAGAGTGGACTTACTCCTAAACACTTTCCAGAGATTTCTACTGGTGTTGAAAAACCAGACATCTGGGTCAAGAGCTCTACAGTGGGAAACAACGTACAGACTTGAAGATTTGACCACATTCAGTTTGACAGGGTACCTCATGGCATCACATGCCCAACTTAACCAGACCAAGTGAGCCATTCCCTGAAGGACGAATGGGTAACACAGGGGTGACACACTGGGTCTCAGAAACCTCCCTCCCTGACAGAGAAACCAGTCAGATCTAGGGACCGCAGAAGCACTTCCCCACTGATAAAGTCAGTCAAATAGCCACTGCATGGAGGAGGAAAAACTCCCCCCATCACAGCTGGGAAACCGAAGTCCAGCCTAACTGGCAGGATGTGCAAACTAAGAGCAATTAGCCACAGAGCACCCGGAAGGTTCAGATCACAGTACTCGCCACAAACACATGCCGCCCACTACCAAGAGAAGTTTCTAAAGAAATGAAGTGTTGTTCCTCGCCCGGCACCCCCCCTCCCAGAAAAAGAGCACTTGACAAAAGGCACTAAAATACTCAGAAGGAAATCTCAAGTTGAAGCTGTCAAAGGCGTCAGGCTAAAGCCCTGCAAACGCACGCAGGAGTCTGCTGCGCTCCTTGAAGCCGGACCACACTGCCACCTACTGAACAAGAACGCCCTTCGCCTTGGCCTTGTAGATCCTGAATGCTTTCAGCAGATTCCTGCTGGAAAATGCGGCCATTCTGTCTGTCCCCTTCTCCAGGCGGTTTGGCACCAGGACAGGAAGCCCCCTCTGTGAGCCAGTGGCAGCATCGTCCGTGGTGCCCACCCACCGGAGGGAACTCGGAAGTAACTGGATGGCAACGTGGAGCCATTAGACGCTGACTCATTTGTGCCATGACAGAAGTTAGGGGACGCAGAGTCCAGATGAATGTGAGACGCACACCACACAGAAGACAACCGCATCACAAGGCAACTGCAGGGAAGAAACTGCTGACAAGCATTTGAAGCAAGGCACCCATAACCATGAATCACACAGCCTAACAGCTGGGTACTGAATGATCTGTAAATCTAGAAGATTCAGAAATAACTTTGCAGAGACAATACACATGAGATCCAATTCCTAGCCCACACTCCCTGGACTGAGGCCCCTGAAAAGCACCCGTGGGGCTGGGATTAACTGCTTCCCATACTGTTTATTGCCATCAAGAACCCACAGGTAGTGCCTCGGATTCAAGCCTGAAATCTCAAAGTATAGCAGAGTCCAGGACAAAATGGGATGCCCAAGCTGAAAGGTTACTATTGTCACTTGCCCTGTAAAGTCTATTCTAAATTAGCAAAGATCATTTTTCATCTCAAGAGAGAAGCTGGAGGTAGGGTAAGTGAAAAATAAAATGAGAAAGTGATAAAAAGGAGGAAATAACAGTGATAACTCCATTAACTGAATCTATATTATGTGCCTGAATAGTTCTCTAAGCATTTTAACATGTCACTTTTTATAAGCCTCAACAATACAAATGCTTTTAATGAAGAGGAAAGTGAGAATCCAAACACCAAAAGTACTTGCCTGAGATCATACAGATGATGACACACAGAAGCTAGATTGTAAGGAATTAGAAACTAAGAAAAAAATTGAAAGAAATAATATAGTTGCAAATGCTTCCTACTGTCAGATGAGCGAGAAGTATTTTCCACACCAAATTTAGACAGAGAAGAGTACTCACTTGAAATATGATCAATCCTGCTAGGCATGGAATTGGTACAGATGTGTCTAGGAAAGACAAAACCACACCCGTGAGAAGCCATTTTTCTCTATTCCCCTCTAACTGAACAATTCCCATTGTTAAGAGAAACAGAAATACTTTCAAATCTTGAGAATCTGGGCATCAGGAGAGGAGTTAGAGCCTTATGCCCCAAGACGGATAATCCACAAATCACGGACTACCAGCCCAAAGAATCTGTGACGAACCTTTAACTTCTCACTCAAAACAATAGGATATATGGTGAAAACTCAGAAAACATCTGAAAGTTCGCACCTATTTTCTGTGATTCATAATACTTTTGGAAATGGATGAACCAAGTTCAAAAACATGGCCAAGACCCATACTAAGAAGAGCTGGCCTCTCACAAACGTTCCCTATTGCCAAGGAACCAGCAAAGCATTTGAACTATGTCCAAGTGCACATCAACCTAAGATGCTACAGCCAGTTCCTCTCTGAGGAACTGAGATATCACTGAGTCTTATGATCTTATTTGACAAACGACTAGGACACAGAGAAAGAGATTCCCAGTCCAACTTCTGCCCTTTATCACTCATTCAAGAGTTTCAAAGATCTATTTTACTCTTGTGGTAACACTGAAAGAGAACAAATTTTACTATCCCAAGTTATGCTTCTGTGGCATAATGATTATTTTATGCTGTTTATTTTTATGAAACAGCAGAAACAGATGAAGCTCTGAAAAACTAAATAGAAGTTACCCTTTATAGAGAGACATTTCATTTATAAGAAAATTCTTCCATTTATGAATTTCTATCTCCCTGTATAAGGAAGAAGGGGATGACTCAATCTGTCGAAACGCATCAATGGAAAAGGAAAGGATTTAAATCTCCCTAAAAACCACGTCCTCTTTCACTGTGCTTTGCCTGACATCCTCCCGTAACTGGCTCCACTGGCTCCCTACCCTTCAATATGTTTTGTCTATTGGTGAAAATGGTATTTACGGTGATGGTATCACCAATTTCCAAGAGTTACTAAGCTTTTCTGGATCTCTCCCAGGTATATAGGAGGCATACATGTTACAAACATCTACTTGCTTCTTTCGCATTAATCTGTCCTACATCAATTTGATTATCGGGTGAGCCAAAGAAGCTAAAAGAGAAGGGAAAATTTTTCCACCCCCACATCACGCTCTGTGAAATGTCAGCCGAAGTGGGAGACAGTCTTTGCCCTTCAGTGGTTGGTTTCTTTCTTTCTTTCTTTCTTACCAAAATTTTTGGTAAAGATTTTATTTATTTGAGAGAGAGAGAGAGAGAGAGAGAGAGAGAGCACAAGTAGGCAGAGAGACAGGCAGAGGGAAAGGGAGAAGCAGGCCTCCCGCCAGGCAGGGAGCCTGATGTGGGGCTCGATCCCAGAACCTGGGATCATGACCTGAGCCGAAGGCAACCGCTTAATCAACTGAGCCACCCAGATGTTCCACAAGGGTTTCTCATAGAGCCTTATAAAATGTCACAATATTTTGTGGAGCTGCTCAAGATTCCAATTATACTTATAATGTTCACAAACTATGAAGAACAAAACAATGACCACAAGCTGGTATACGAATACATTTGTGCTTAAAGCCTATACATGAATCTGAAAAAAATGGTATGAAATTCAAAGAAATCATTTGTTCAAAGACCAGATAGTTCTTCCTAAGTGCACTTGGGTGATACCTCATACTGCAAGTCATGGACAGGGAACCACTGTTACAGAAGAAAACCCTGCAGATGCTGTAGCTATATCCAACTTCATACTCTGGCAGAATTGGAAGTGACCAACATACTATGTTGCTTGTGGGAATACTTATCTACCCCAATATATTCCTCCCCCGACTCACTGAGATCTTACTGCCCTCAACCACACTCCATCATTTTAAATATCTCAACAAACTTTCCAACAAACAAAGCAGATATCATTTCACAAGCAATTATGCTCTAATGCAATGCTCTCAGTAAACAATCACATACACCCTTACATAATGCATTCCTTGTACCTACCTAGTGGAGATAATAATAAAAGGTATTATGGAAGGTGGATTAATGAAAAGTTACTTCCAATTGAGAAGAACTGAAAAAGACTCTGGGCAGATTGTGCCAGCAGTTTGGTAAGGACAAAGGCATAGAAGTTGAACTGAGAGTACAAAATAACTGGATGTAGAAGAATGGTAAGGAATAATGAAGTATCCATTAATAGATGTGTGTGTGTGTATATATATATGCATATATATATATATATATATACGCATACAATAGAATGTTACTCATCAGTAATAAAGGATGAAATATTGCCATCTGCCACAACATAGGATTGATGTATGATGTATGATGCTATGAAATAAGCCAGACAGAAAAAGACAAATATCCTATGATTATATATGGAATCAAAAAAATAAGTGACCAAAAAACAGAAACAGATCCACAAAATACAGAGAACAGAATGAGGGTTGCCAGAGAGGAGGGGGGTTAGGATGATGGACAAAATGGGTGAAGGGGAGTTATAGATACAACCTTCCAGTTATGAAGTGAGTCTGTCACGGAGATGAAAGGTAAAGCACAGGGAATATAATCAATGGTATTGTACTAGCATTGCATGGTGACAGATGGTAGCTATATTTGTGATTAGAACAACATAACATAGACTTGTTGAATTACTATAATATACACCTGAAACTATTGTGGCATTTTGTGTCAAATATAACACAATAAAAAAGGATTTTCATAAAAAATTTTTAATGAAGATTTCCCTTAAAAAGAGGCAAATGAACAGACAAAACAAAAACAAACCCGAAAAACACAGAGCGAACTGGTGGTTATCAGAGGACAGGGACTTGGGGAAATGGGACAAACAGGTGAAGGGGGTTAAGAGTACATAAAACATAAAACTTGTTATAAAACAAGTTTAAGTAAGTCACAGGGATGAAAATTACAGCATAGGGAACATAGTCAATAATACTGTAAAAAACATGTATGGTGCCAGATGGTAACGAGACTTATTGTGGTGATCATTTTGTAATATATATAAATGTTGAATCATTAGGTTGTACAACTGAAACTAATATAATATTGTATGTCAACTATGCATCAATTAAAATATGTTTCCTTGAATTACCTCATACTACAGAGAATCACAAGAGTGCATCATGGAGTGTTAAGTTCTCTGGTACACTAATTCACAGAGGAGCTAGGAAAACAAGATCTCTTTTCATGCCAGACCATTTTGAGAAAGCTTCCTGGAGGAGTGGGATATAAACTGGACCTTAAAGTATAGGAAGGATTTGAAGGTAAGAAAACAATGTCCCAGAGCTAGAGGAAATCATTGAGGAAGTGAGTATTAGGAAGGAAGTGGAAAACAATCATCAAGTCAGCCTGGATTAAGCAATGGGTAGATCTCAAGAGTCATGAGAAGGAAGATTAGAAAGGTACATAAAACATAAAACTTATTATAAAACAAGTAAGGCACAGGGATGAAAATTACAGCATAGGGAACACAGTGACAATACAAGGTCATGGAAGGCCTTAGAATCAGAAAGAAGACCTCACTTAATTTTTGTGGTCACTGGGAAAATCTACATGTTGAGAAGGTGAGGGGCACAGTGAAAAGGGTATAGTGTCTGGGGCTGATATGCAGGGAATTTGTTATCGATGCATGGCCTTTGAAGTTAAAATGGGACTTTTTTCATCTTATCACGTATGAGGCCATGGACAAGATATATAACCTCTCTGAGCCACAGGTTTTACAATATCTAAAATGTGCACAGTAATATATACTTCATCAGGTTGTTATGAGAATCAATGGACAACCTACGTAAAGTGTGTTAGTACATTGTCTACCACATAGTACATGATGAGTACTAGCAATTTCTGCTAATAACCATCATCATCTTTACCAACAACAAAATGACAATGGAAAGTTATCAGGAAGGTGAGGCAGTAAACTAGAACCATCACTCAGGCCTAGATAAAGTCCCAAACCAGCTCATTTGCTGAGGTCACAGAAAGGAAGGATGGACTCTCAAACACATTCCGAGGAGAGATTCAGCAGGATTTGGGCACACATAACACATGAAAAGTGAAGTAAAAAGGAGTGCTAGAGAAGAATCTAGGGCCTAGGAGCCTTGGCTGGTAGAACTACACACACACAACAAGAACAGAGGAGGAAAGTAGAAAGTGGAAGTCATTTGAGTGACAGAAAAAAATAGACAAACTTGCCAAGAGAACGAAGATTCAAGAAGAATAAAGGGTAAATAACAGTACGGAGAAACAACCAAAATCATGGAATAAGGTAAAAGGTAAAGTATAGGAAGTGTGTGAACATTAGGGAGAGAGAAGAAGCAGCACCTCCCTTTAAGAATAGTTACACTACTGTGCAAGGAAAAGGATTCAAATTAATCACAGAAGTGAAGGCCCAAGTTAACGCCAGGACGGTCGTTAAAAAAGATAGACTTATCCATCTGCAATAATTTATCGTTCCCTGGCAATTTAAAATGGAATTATCACTTAATACATTCATTTATTCCAATACCATCTACCAGTGTTCTACAAAGAATGACACTAAGTGATTCAGAAAACACAATCAAGTATACAAAGTCTGTCCCCAAGGGGGAGGAAGGGTTTTAAGAGATACATTAACACATATATTTACAAATATTTAAATCATAATACCACAGTAAATTAGCAATTTGAGGGAACAGCTGTCACAGGATAATATATTACTCTGTGCCAGATAACTAATAGTTCAGAAAAGAAACAAAGCTGGTCTCGAGTGATCAAGAAAGATCACCTCCCCAGAGGATGTGAACTTCAACTGGGATTTTTAGCCATGGTTTACAAACAAAAATTGCAACAAAACTCTGATACTTTAACCTTTAACCTTTGCCATCAAATGTATCTAAAAAGGTCAGTTCGGGACACTTACCACCTGTGAATCTATGGAACCAGAAGCCTCTCTAAACCGCTGTTCCTAGAACTTTCTCACTATGGTCAATATCAGCCATGCTTTCTGTTCTAAACGCCATGGGATGGGGCTCTTCCTGAGCAGTTTAGTAACTCCAATTAGAATCTTACAACTTTTATGATTGCAACGCCCCAATCCTAGAAAACATGCTACAAAGAAAATCCTCATAAATAGAAGATGGGCCTTGCCTTTTTCCACCTATTTCCTGAGTTTCATGTTTTTATACAGAAGGCCAAGCTAGAAACCATTAAATGTCAAAGGATGAGCAGGGAAAACAAATCATGAGGTAATGACCTGCCCTAGATGAAGAGCCTAGCATTTGAGGAATGGAAACACATATTGCAAAAAATTAAACAGTAATATAATTTTTTAAACCTGATCCTCCAAGAGAACTGAGAAAGGGAGAAAAGAGGCAGAAAGAAAAGGTCTCGGTTCATTTGGCCTGAAGGAGTGTCGGGTTTGAATATGCTTTCCTGGTGAAGTCTGGTATTACAATGCAGGAAATGGTTTTTAAATTATACATGTGTCTCATTCTATACAGCAAAGAGATGCTGACTGCTTCTGAAGTATAAAGGAAAAGTGGCCATGTCCCCAAGAAGGCACTGCCCTTTGAGGAGATTATGAGGTCGCTGTCCTTTTGCATTTCCCAAAGACAACCCACTGCTATTTCCTATGGTGGTAACAGAAGGGCTACTGCCAAAAAATGAACAGCAAGAATGCCTGTGCTAAAAGGAAGCACGTACCTTTAAGGAAATGTAAAATCTGATTTCTTTTTCTTTAAAAGAGATGAATTAGAGCACCTAATAGATTTGTGAAAGCATTCTTTGTTGCAAATAAATAATAACAAAAAATAATGATGATAAGAATAAATCTCATGAAAGCAAAAGACCAAATGTTCCATGGCAATTAGCCACATGGAATTCACGTGGGACAATGATACAAAGTGAAATTTGGAGGGAGAGATAGAAAGAGATAGGGAGAGGCTTTATATCTTTGGGTAAATAGCACAAACTGTAAAGTAGGTAAAGGCGGCCATTCCTTAGGCAAACCAGCAGCGCTGTAGAGTTTGGAAGGAAGCTATGCTAACAGTGAAGTCAGGCAGATTGAGAGAAAGGAAAGGTCATGGCAAAGACAGGATAAAGGAAAAGATGAAACTAAGTCAAAATTGGTGAAGGGCATCAGGAGAGTCAAAACGATAGGTAGAGTTTCCTAAGTATTCTTATGAAACCCCCATTCCTCCTTCTGGCTTCTCTTTGGAGGTTTCTGGGACAGGCACTTTGTGACAACTACAATAACACTGAAAAAAAATCTGGTAAGTTAAAAGGGACACATACTCAGGAAATATTTCTGATTTTTAACACTGGTCTTGCAGAGCCAATGTCCTGATCTTTCTATGCAAACTGAGATCTGTGGTGGGAATTTCAAACCAGATAATGAGGCCAAAAGCACTAAAGTTAAATTAGAATAACACAAGTTTCTCAATGGACAAGGAACTGGTTGTTTCTGGGGAGCAGTCAGAGGTTCTACAGTCCTAGATTATAAATTTCTGTCTCTAAATCAGCCAATTGATGAATTTTACCTTCTTTGCCCAAAGTCTCTTTCCATATTGGGACAATTCTAATCTTGTAGAATTCCTTGTGAAAGATTAGAAAAGGCTTTAGTGTTAGAAACTTCGCTTCTGCTGTGATTTGTACTTTTTACAGTTGCCTTAATGGCACCGTCAGTTAAGCCTCAGACTCTTGGTTTCTCTTGGTTGTGGTCTCAGGATCAAGGACTCAGGATCATTGAGCCCTATGTAATATGTGGCTCAGGGCTCAGAGCTCAGTGCTGCTGAGTCTGCTTGAGATTCTCTCGCCCTCTCCCCCACCTCTCTCACTCATGTTCTCTGTCTCTCTCTTTCCCCTCTCTCAAATAAATAAATCTTTATTTTTAAAAAAGGATGTTATGTGTTACCATTCCAGAGGGGGAACCTCTTCCCATCTGAATTTGACAAGCCAAAGCCTTTTCATCCTTCAAGACCAACCTGAAAAGTTCCCCAGTCCAGATTACGACAACAGACTTAAGTGCAAATGATATAATTAGACCAGTCATTCTCAACCACGGGTGGTAAAGGAGTGCTACAGAGATGAGAAGCAGAGAAGAATCATCCCATGGAGCATAAAATCATCTGGGAAAATTGTTACGTGGGTAGTTTTAAAAACAGAAACTCTCTCTGTTAATTTCTTTGCTGTGTTTTTAGTCAAACTAATTTACTTTGAAATTTAAAACAACAATAAAGCCATGACATTTTCATGTTTACCAAAGAGGAGTATGGGACAGAAAATAAAAATGTTACTTTGGATAGAAGAGACCATGTGTAATTCTACATTTTATGAACAAACTAGAATCTCTGTTTTCTTACAACTGTTCAAACACATCATTTTTTGACTAATACCATTTAGAAGAAGAAAACCCAGCGTCAAGTAACAGTTGGCATCACTAAGACCAGAAGAAGGCTTCAGAAAGATTGCTTATATTGACTTTATCTCGACATTTAATTCTGGAAACTAGAAATCAGAGGGGAATGCACAGTGGTCCAGACGCTAGAAGGACTATCCAATGAAAAACTGATAAATGATTCCTCTCTTATAGAACAGAGGTCTCAGAAAAGTCTGAGCAAGTTAGTAAACCTTGTCAAAATGTTTAGTTTCCTCTTTTCCAGGCACGTAGCTGTACTTCCTGACCCCATTGTGGTTCCTAGTGCTTCCAAATGACCATTTCTATCCAAAGAGTTATGACTGAAACTCATACATGCTGATTAGAAACCAGACAATTGTCATCAGAACAACCTTCAGAGGTCTCTTCATTGTTCCCAACATTAGCTTCTCCATCACCCGAAGTGACAGAGTGAGGGTAATGGCAACACAGTGCAGAAACCCAAAGGATCCAAAACGGATGTGTAGCATGGACAGCCAGAAAATACACTTTTCATATTTGAAGCCACTAAGATTTCAGAGTTCTTTGCTCCTGCATCATAACCTGGCCTATCCTGACCAATACAGCTGGGTTCACTCTAATCAACATAGTTTACATTCCTTAAATTGTTATGACCCACTCTTCAAATGTTAGAATTTAATTGCAACAAGCAATTAACATCTGCCAAAAGTAAAATAATAGAGAAAAACAAACTTGTATTTAACCATTGATGCTTGGAAGAGAGAAAAGGGATGTACCAAAAAAGGATATATATGCCAGTAAATACAGTAGCTCTAATATAAAGCAAAGACACAAAACCTGAAACACTTTCAGGTGGCAGAACCAACCCTCACCATCCATTCCTGTAATGGAAATCCATTAATAAATACAATGGGAAATGTCTTCCTGTAATGGAAATCCATTAATAAATACAATGGGAAATCCATTAATAAATACAATGGGAAAAGTCTTGAGAAACTAAAGTAGTAGACCACACACAAGATGGCCCACTAACACTAGACTATCCTTGAAACAGTTATGGGAATGTTTCAGAGGGGAAAATGAGAGGGAAAAAGAATTCAGTAAAGACACATACATGAGTCATTCTAAAGCAAACCTCTCATATAAACAGCACTTTACGTTACATGAAGCTCCTCATGTGTATTTCCTACCCAATGAGATGAACAGGGAAAGGATTATTATCTACATTTCATTGGTGAAAATTACCAGACCCAGATACATTGTAAACTACTTGAGATGAAATAGCTAACACAGAACAAAGAGGATATTAGAGGCTCTGTGTCTTAAACCCTAGTCCAGTCTTTCTGGATATCGTATTGCTAATAAAATCCATGCAGTCATTACTCTATACAAACCACTCTGCCAGAATTAAAATCATTATGTTAACTTCCTGAAATGTCTAGTGATCTAAGTGTAAGATTTATTTGATTACTCACCATCTGAGCAATAGGTGTAATAGCCAAGTTCATCTTCTGTTTGAAGATGAGGCACTTACAACTCAGATTCTGTATATTATGCATTAAACATGCCATGCTGTTAATTCATTTTCAGCTGATGATGATTCTGGAAGTAAATCAGCCCCATGCTTTTTTCAGATACAACAAATGTTTCTGGGTTTTTATTTTTTTTTCTTCTCACTTGAGATATGACATGGAGTAAGCAGACACAGCATGTACAGACAAACTACGAAGGCTGGTAATCACGAGTCCTACAAAAGGGGGTTCTTCATAGTTCAGGGATAGAATTCTTCAATTTGTCTTCTACATCTATTCTTGAAGGTGCTTTATCCTGCTATTGCTGTCTAAATACTAGGAACACTGGACATATAGACAAGTCTTCTTTGCTAAACCAGGGGTCAGGAACTACTCTGAGAGTTGCCTATTTTTACCACTCAGTAGAAGTCTTTACCATAGTGATTACATAAATATTTTATCTTATTTTATTTATTTTATTTTATTTATTTGAGAGAGAGTGCAAAGCAACAGACAGCATAAGAGGGGAGAGAGGCAGAGGAAGAAGAAGATTCTCCGCTGAGTGGGGAGTCCCACTCAGGGCTTGATCCCAGGATCAAGACCTGAGCTGAAGGCAGACGCTTAACTAACAGCCACCCAGGTGCCTCTGGTTGCATAAATTTAAATGGATTCCAAGATAGTTCTCATATGGAGGAAGCATTGCTGACATAACCAACCATTAGGTACATATATCAGACACAGAGTAGGATAAAAACAGTCACACTGCACTCGGATGCATAAAGCACGTGTAGCTTATTCATTTATTCCATAACAGATCTGATAACATTCATAAGCTCTCACCCATTTGACAGAAGAGAAAAATTTATCTAGCTCATTTGTTCATTTTAGTCTAATCTAATAACTTAAACTCTTTAAGTTATACAATGTCTTTATGTAAATTCAGTCTAAAGCGTGTTCTCCATCCCCTTGTTCACCCCCAAGAAGGCACCTGGGCTTTATGAGAGGGCTTTCATCAACATAAGAAAGTATTAAAATGGGGTCATTTCAACCTGTCCAATGTGACACCTCAAAAGAGTAAGAATAAAAAAAAGCACTTGCTTGTATGCTTTTATTCCAAACTATGGTTCTTCAATAACCAATGCAAGAATTCAAAAGGAAGTGTCCAAATCATCTTTCTCAACACGTAGTGCAATACCCATCACTGGCATCACTGACTTATGGTTAAAGATGGACTGGAAAATGGAAAGTAACCATCTCTCTAAGAAATATCATTGATATCTAATATTTCTCTTCCTTCTCCCCACAAGAGATGGGAGTTGGAGTTTTCCTCTTACCTCAGGTCAAGTGAGAGGGTCCTCAAGAACGTTCAGAGAGCTTACTCTGTGTGCCCTGTCATTTAAGGGCCACAGGAACTTAGTGTCTCCTTAGCAATCTAAACGGCAACTGACTGCAGGGGCTACTGTTCCCAGAATAGAGAGAAGAGGGTGCACTGACGCTGGCCTATGCTTAGAATCTGTCTGCATACATGATCCATCAGTATTTTGCAGATAGGTAGTTCTTTCCTGATGCTCCTGTAACCATAGATGCACCATAGACTGAGTGGCCTAAACCAAAGTCAGAAGTCTGGAATGAGTTTTATAGGGCAAAGCTGGTTCCTTTGGAGGGCTCAAGAGGAGAACCCATTCTTTTCCATTCCTGCTTCTAGAGATGGTGGATATCCCTTGGCTATGGCCACTTCACCTCAATCTCTTCGTCCACTGTTACAATATCTTCTCTGCCCTCTGACCTCCTTCCTCCCTATTGTAAGAACCCTTGTGATTATACAAAGGATAATCTCCTTATCTCAAAACCCTTAATCACATCAGTAAAGTCTTTCCAAATAAGGTACCATATTCACAGGTTCCAGAGATTCAGACATTGAAATCTCTGGGAAACTGTTATTCAACTTACCACAGTCCGGAAGTGAGCTTCTTCAATCCTCTATGTCAAAAGGCCTTAAAGCCTACAGTAATGGGACGTTAGCAGAAAGTGAGTGGAGGGTGGGTTTGGCTTTTGTTTTAATCAGACTCTGGAGTTGGTGGAGTGGCAGGGATTTCTTTAATAGCAACCCAGCTCCCTGCTGAGCAGGAAGCCTGCTTCTCCCTCTCCCACTCCCCAGGCTTGTGTTCCCTCTCTTGCTATGTCTCTCTCTGTCAAATACATAAATAAAATTTTTATAAATAGTAATAATAGCAACCCAGAAGACAAACATTAGCTTTGTTAAGAAATGTAGAAGTAGGGATCATGAAATCACTCAGAAAAACAAATCAGGACTAAGGTTCAAACATCTGTCAAAGAGGTACATCAAAACCAAATCACAGCAAGCCCCTTCAGATCAAGCCTTTTCTTATTCCTTATGTGTCATCCTTCTGCCCACCATGACCTGAAGGGCTCAGAAAAGGTGGCTATCCAATTAGGAGGAGATGTACAATGAAAAGTAGAAATGAAGGGAAAAATATGTCCCCCTTTTCCACTACAGTTAATTCTGACACTGACCATTCTCAGAAATGGAGAAAGTTTCAACTTCAAATGAAGTTCAGAATATTGACTATTACACAGGACTTGACATTTTAATTACTAAAATGAGACAATTCATGTGGCCCAATGCGACGAGGGTGTTTTTAATTATCCTAGAACTCTAGAACCTACCAGGACTTCACTCAGTGGCGAGGGAAGAATCAAACCATCAAGCAGATTTGGAGAGGAAAAGAAGGAGATAGAAAGAATGCAACTGCTTTATGAGTTCAACTCACTGATGTTCACTCTTCCCCTGTAACTACTACGTAAGCTTATAGCAGAAGGAAATGAGAGGGAAACACGGTCGTCCACAGATACTCGTAACCATCCTCTGACTGATCCCTTGTGTCTGAATGGCACCGGGTCTCACCCCACCTGGTGACTGGCTCACTCTGCTTGGCATTTGCGGGTGAAGGCAGAGATCGGCAGAATTCTAAGTTGTTTCCTTATAGCATGCTTGGGGCCTGATGGCCGTCGCTGGTGAGGCTCTACCATGGCACTTGTTAGTACAATGGACACCCAGATGGTTGGCTTTAACATTTGGTCCTCAATCAATACCGACCACCCCACAACGCTCATCAAGGTAGCTGCTTAACTGCCGCCATTAAACCCACTCCGGCAAACTGCCCAGCCACACTCTTAGCCAACTTCCATATATATGCCTCCCAGTGGGGGTCATCAAGGAACCTTCCGGTTACGACTCCACCAAGGAACAAAAAACAACCCTGGAGCAGGATTAGCCACATGATTTGGAGGCCTGAGCGCAAAATGCCAACGGGAGCACGTTATTCAAAAATTAAGACTTTCAAGGTGATGAGGGCAGCCCATTAAGACAAGTACAGGACCCGCCTAAGCAAAGGGCCCTTTGTCAACTCCCAGGGAACCGGAATTATTTCTGTCCAATCATGCTATGCCACCAATTTTACACTTTTACCAAACAAAGAAGTGAAAGGCAATGCAGTATAAGGGAAGAACAGGGAAAAGAAAGTTAAAGACATCAGCTAAATGTTCTTCAACTATTATTTCTATTTAAAACTATATCAGCTTTATATAGTGTCAGGGACGGTGCTTGATCCTCCCCTCCCGCCATGCCCAAGCCACCAGAAAACTTTGGAGGTACCTGTGAATGTGAATGAAAGCCCCTCTGGGCTTCCCCCCCCCCCCCCAGAATCCGGAAAGCCATATACCCTGTGGGTCAGGGCAATATGTCCTTTGTGTGCTTATTCAAGACTTATAGTTCCATTTAATCCTCCTCCTGGTAATCATATCTCTGTATCTCTTATCTGTATTTCTTGATCCCTCTGCCTCAATGGTCTCAACTTCTGTGAGTTAAAGCAATCACTCTGTACCCTGCAGTAACAATACTAATCCTGTCTCTAGGGCGGGTACAAAAGCAGTTAAAAGATTTAACTGCACCACCCAACTTCCTCACTTTTAAATAATAAAAGACTGGGGCCCCTGTCAGTCAAGAGAGGAAGGCAGAGAGCCTGTGAGGAGGCTGCAAGAGGGAACTTTAGCGGAGAGAGCAAGAGAGCTGGCAAACAGCAAGAGAGCCTGCAAAGAGACAGAAACAGAGAAGCAAAGGAAGCAGCAGAAAGAGAAGCAGACAGAGAGTAGAGAGACAGAAGAGGAGAGAGAAGTAGGGCAAGAGGGCCAAAGCTAGAGCTAGAGAGCTAGAGTTAGAGAGCCAATGCTAAAAAGCCAGAGCATGCGGCTGAGCCTGCTTCATAGGTCTCTCCTGACTGACCTCGGGTCTGTCAGCTTGCATTAGATTTCCATGTCCCTGTCATTTCGCCCGCCAGACATCCCACGGTTCGGGACCCACCATCTCAGCCGAGGCCGGCTTCCCCAGCGACAACAATATAGCACTTTATTATAGCTTTCGTGTTTGCAAAGTGCTTTTCTATCCATCGCTTCATCTGTCCAGATGTGGCATCTTTCGGCAATAAGTAGGCATGAGTTTCAAGGCTAGAGAGCATAAAGGATTCATCCAAGAATATACAGTTACGAAGTCAGAAGGGGGTATGACTAGGTGGCTCAGTCATTAATTCTCTGCCTTCAGCTCAAGTCATGATCCTGGAGCCGCGGGATCGAGTCTCACATTGGGCTCCCTGCTCAGCGGGAAGCCTGCTTCTCCCTCTTTCACTCTCTCTGCTCTTGTTCCCTCTCTAGCTGTGCTTCTCCGTGTCAAATAAATAAATCTTGAAAAAATAAAAGTGAGAAGGGTACAGATCACTGGCCTGACTATAAATGTAGTTTACTAAATTATATACCTTTACGTTAATCAACAGAGTCATAAGAGTCTTAGTATAAGAACCAGAAATTATGTTTACGTTTCTACTTCCTACAACATATAGCCCCTTTTCAGGCCTAGAGCGGATATACATGGAACTGGCTGACTTATCACTGCTGCTCCCCTTGCAATGCCATTCTCCAGCACACCAGCCTCCTCCCCGCACACACCCACAGTGTCCAGAGGTCAAGTCAGAGACCTGGTCAGCCACAGATCAACTGCCACTCAGCAGGGATATCAGCAGGATCACATTTATTAAAAATAAATAAATAACTAAAAAGATTAGGGCAACCCCTACTGAATGTTGGGGGTGGAGGCTGGGGGAAGAAGGAGGTACAGAAAGATACTACTGATGAATAAAATACCCTTTCCTTGAAAGAACTGTTACCTGGGAATTTCCAGTGACAAGCTTTCTTTTGAGCTTTGTCGGCTTTTCCAAATGCGAATGTCTTAGCAAAGGGACAAGTTAAGCCATTCATTAAGTTATTCAGATTTATGGGGTGCCTGGGTGGCTCAGTTGGTTAAGCGACTGCCTTCGGCTCACGTCATGATCCCAGAGACCTGGGATCGAGTCCCACATCTGCTCGGCGGGAAGCCTGCTTCTCCCTTTCTCACCCACCCTGCTTGTGTTCCCTCTCTGTGTTTCTCGCTGTCAAATAAATAAAATCTTTAAAAAAAAAAGTTATTCAGATTTAACTATGAACCTTCAGAATTCCTTACTAAAAACTAGTTTTGTGAGGAAACAGAAAGCATGTGGGTATCTCCAAACAAGCTAAGCAGATGGAACATCCAGTGAGGAAATTCTGAGAAACCAGAGGACCTACTATATCTACTCCCCAATTATCCCTGTTGCCCTTCTTTCTCACATAAATACAACTGGACGTTTGAAAAATAGTGGGCTTAGTAGCTCCAACCTCTGAACAGTCAAAATCCCGTACATAACTCTGGACTCCTCAAAAACATAAATATTGGGGTGCCTGGGTGGCTCAGTTGGTTAAGAATCTGCCTTTGTCCATGGTCGTGATCTCAGGGTCATGATCTCAGGCCTCTGCAAGGGCTCCCTGCTCCACGGGGGGTCTGCTTCTCCCTCTCGCCCTGCCACTCCCCCTGCTTATGCTCACACACTCTCCCTCTCAAATAAATAAATAAAATCTATTAAAAAAAACACAAATATTTACAGCTTTTGTTGAACATTACTCTTACCAATAACATATAGAGTTAATACTGTAAGAGTCGACCACCCAAGAGGGCAGTCAGCTGGGAGCCTTGGAACGCCACACCTGTCAAGGAAGACTCTGAGAGACCAGTTCCATGCAAAAGCAAAGGGTTTATTCGAGCATGCTCGGACTCACAGCCTGACCCCAAACCAGTCAGTGGCTGAGAGT
>PITA01001961.1:81344-176343 GCA_004023965.1 Spilogale gracilis
ACACTACAGCCATGGTCTGCACGCAGGCAGCCAATCGTTTTCTTAACCACCTTTGCAGGGGAACATATGTCCTAATTTGGGTTAAGGGGTACGTGAGGAGTTGCATGCGTACAGTCTTAAGGAATCTTTTGTTCTCCGCAGGGCTTGAGGGGGCTGAGTAACCGCCTGCCAGTTGCTGGGCTTAGATAACAGGACCAGGGTCTGCTCTGACATTCTAGAGGGTGGGGGCCGTTACAGCATCCTTTCAATACATATTTTCTATGCCATATGTATTATATACTGTATTCTTAGAAAAAATAAGCCAAAGAAAATGGTATTAAGAAAATCATAAAGAAAATACATCTACAATATTGTAAAAAAACAAAAAAATCCCCATATAAGTGGACCAACACAGTTTAAACTCATCTTGTTCAGAAGACACTGCTCATCTCAAGTGACAGGAAGACAGAGATTTAAGAAAATAACCTCTCCTGCTGGAAGAATGTGGTTTAAGATGCTTTTTCCTCACAGTTAATTAATTCCCTTCTGCCTAAATGAAATGGAACACCTGTAACCTCGATTTCAAGGGCTCTCTCTAGAAGTTCCATTCAGATATACACACCTTTGCTAAAGGGCATAAAACTCTGAAAAGGAATCCCACTTCCATAGAGATGGAAAAAAAATCAATACAGGTTTACAAAATATAGAGTCAAAATTGCGCATAAAAGGCGCTCTCCACACCAAGATTTTGAGGATAAATATACACTTGACAAGAAGAGCATTCAGATATTTCTCAAGTAATAGTTGTGGTTTGCTCAGATGCTTGGAAAATTAAAATGGAATGGGCCAAGAACGTAAAACTTCTGATTTACAATGCAGTATCACTGAATTAATAAAACCCTGCTATTCTTAGTATTCTAGAAGACTCAATCAAAACGTGATCTACAACTAAAATAGGTGAGGACATTTTTGTAAAGACTGTAACATTTTAAGCACTTTTCCCTAGAATGTCAGAATACAAAGCACATCAGTACAGAGCTCTTTGAAAAAGATGCTAAAAGGCTCTTTCATTTCTGTCTAGCAGCCATATTTGACTAAATACCACTCTAGGGCCCAGTTTAAACAACTACTAGCTACACAATTCTTTTCCCCAGAAACAATTACCCTTTCTCCTCTCCTGGCACTAATCTCAAGTGTCTGTAGTATATATTTCAGAGATAAAAGCAATCCAACTCTACAGGTAAATTCAGTATCTGGCCAGAAAGAGGCACCTAGGGATGAGCAGATAAGAGAAGTCCCTGTCCTTATCTATAGCAGGAAGTCTGGTAAAGCCACAGATTGTAGAAAACTGCCTGAGCCACACAGTTCCATCTGTTGGGGCCACAGCCCAAGAGCACCTAGTACAAAAACAGACACATTCATCCATCCCCATAGTTACAGGCCAAACACCCCCAAAGAAGGACTGACTCATAATTACCAGTGTAACTTGAAAAATGCAATTTGAGACCTAAGAGTTAAAATGTCTGCCTTGGAAGTTGAGGTCATGAATAACCAGAGCTCCTTTTTCTGCTCTGTTCTTTATCCCCCACTGGACCGTTATCTCCCTGACAACACAAACTAAGATTTTATTGATGATGTAAGATCTGACACCAAATAGGTAATTAGTAAATCAACTGAAGATTGTGAAGTCCAGGTTCTGTCCCTTTGCATCTCATAGTTGATAGCTTCCCACAACCCCCTTTCACCCAATGTAAGAAAGAGATGTTTACTAGTAGCACAGTTTCTAGGGAACGTCAGAACACTTGCCAGTACACTTTCACCTTTCCTCTATGAATGAAGAAAAATTCTAAAACACTAAAGAAGGGACCATGTTTGGATGCTCTCTCCCTCAAAGCACCTGGCAATGGTGTCAAGACCCCAGAGGAAAATGGGTGCACAGTGGTATACAGAGAGGCTCACTGTGCACCCAAGTCTTAGGGACTCTAAGATCCAGCAAAAATCCATGGAAACCACAGTGGAACTTCCCTACAAGAGATTATGCAGGCTTGACTGAGGAGCAGGTCGGTGTATCTAGAAGGAGTACAATCAGTACGAACAAAAGATCAACATCCTCACAGCCTGTCGTGTTCTACACTAGACTCCCACGACCAGAAGATGATATAGGATGGTAAGGGGGATAGGAAGAAGGACCAATAATAATTGAGATTGAATTTCCAACCACCTGATAAATAGTGCCCAGAGCAGATTAAATCTGACTTCAAGGAAATACATAAAATGTATCTCGTACAACGGAGTTGAAGAAATTAAAGCCATGCTCACTATGCTACCTTGCCTACTTTCTCCATCCCTGCCAGAGATTCAGACCTATGGAGTGCCTAAAAGATAGGGAGGCTCCATACCCTAAAGAGGTGCCTAAGTCACCTCATGCATGTCTGGCAAATTCACAGGAAAAAACACTGAGCTCCAAAGAGCAGTCACTTCAGGCAGGTGCAATCAGCATGGTGAATAGGCATGTACAACGTGGGTCCTTCCTACTCTTCACCAGTGCGGCTTATGCTTTAGGGTCCTGTGTGTGTCTCTCTGTGTGTGTGTGTGTGTGTGTGTGTGTGTGTGCGTGCATGCGTCTGCGTGCGTGCATGTGTGTGCGTGTGTGTGTGTGCGTGCATGCGTGTGTGTTTCCCCCACGGTTGTCTCAGTCAAGTACTGGGGGGGGGAGGAGGGATGACTGCATGGGATTTCCCAGCTGTGTTAGAAGAAAACAGCTAGATTGACTGAGATACTCCTGAGGTAGACCTGACTGTCAAACACCTAACTGGGGAACTATGCTGACTTTATACAATCACCTGCATGTTGGCTGCACTCCTGGGTCGGCTAGAGAAATCACAGGCAATCAAATTAACACATGTTTGACAAGGTATACCAATGAATTCCCAAGCTTCCAGCAGAGCCTGATTAGTATTAACAACAAATCAAGGGAAAGAAGGATTAAGGGCTAAACTATTCAGTCACCACGGTATGAATTAAATAGGTTCAGCAGTGACTAGCTTATGTGGTTCCATAAAGGCAATACCCATCGCCCTCCCTCTGGTGATCACCGTCTTTCAAATCCGAGCTCTGGCCCAACCTTCTATGTGAATTCTGAGCTACTATATGTGAGGTCATCCCACCCAGTTAAAGCCTAGCATAAAAATAATATTCAGAAGGGATACCTGGCTGGTTCAGTCTGAAGAACATGCTCTCTTAATCACAGGGGTATAAGTTTCAGGCCCTATGTTAAGTGTAGAGATTGTTTGAAAAAATATATTTAAAAAAACCAGTATACTACAAATCACTAATTACTTCAGCCATGGTGAATATGACTTACTAACTTAAAATAAAGCTCCTTAATCAGAAAGAAATGAGTCTGTATTTCTTTTGTATCACCATAATCACTGTTAATATGGATTTCATGGGTAAGTAAAACCTCCACAGAAAGACTCTCAGGATCTGATAAAAGATTCCAAATTTTTTTATTTGGCCCAATAGGGATATTTTAAAAACAAATGGCAGATTCCTGCCTTGTATAAAGGTAAACTAGATATTAAGGACAATCTTTCCCTGAAACAACTTTGAAACCTGTCATAAATACTTGAAAAGTCATCTCTAAGTTGAAGAACAAAAAGAATGGTAAAAACTTGAACAAAGATACAAAAGGAGAAGGAAAACAAGACAGGGGGACTGGACCTTTCATTCTGGAACATGCTTAGAGTTGAGAAACTGAATAAGAAATCTGAAAATCTGAAGAGCTTGTGGGACAAAAACTAAAGACCGAGTCTCCTGTGGACAAGGAAGTGGATGCTGGCAAATGCTTTAGGTTGGGGCCACAAGGTTTATACTAGGAATAAGGATGAACTATAAATAGACTAACTCACTTAGGAACTATGCCTAGTAGTCACTGAAACTAGATTAAGATGATCCAGGACTGTGAGTTCCAACAACCATCTGTGAGCTAAAAAGAGTGGAGATGGGAGGTGGGGTGCTTAAGGAAGATGCTGTCATCTTAGAGGTCAAATGCTTTCTATAGTTTTTTATGTACACGGGAACCAGGGAAGTTCAGTTGTTAAGCGTCTGCCTTCAGCTCAGGTCATGGTCCCAGAGTCCCGGGATCGAGCCCCACATCAGGTTCTCTGCTCAGCAGGAAGCCTGCTTCTCCCTCTCTCACTCCCCCTGTTTGTGTTCCCTCTCTGGCTGTGTTTCTCTCTGTCAAATAAATAAATAAATAAACCTTTAAAATAAATAAATAGATATAATTTTTTATGTACACTATCCATCACTAAATCAAAGAACAGTACATACACCAGGAAGCAAGATAAAAATGATAAGAAATTGAAAGAAATATCAGAAAATAAAATTAACAAAGATATCAGACATGGATTTTTTTAAAATAATCATGGTGCCTATATGCACTGAAATAAGAGAAAAATCCCAAGAATGTGTGGAGGAAACTAAAAACTATAAAAAATAAAAATTCTAAGAGAAAAAAATGCAGTAACCATAATTGTGAATTCATTTGATGAATTTAATAGTAAATTAAAAACATACCTGAAGAGAAATTAAGTGAACTAGAAAATAGGTCATTAAAAAATAGGCTAAAAGAACCCAAAAGAGACAAGAGTGGAAGAAGAAAAATGAATCTCAAGAGGGGAAAAGAGAAAATAGAGAAACAAAATTGGAGGAAAAAATGACTGAACACATTTTAAAACTAGAGAAAGACATCAAATAAATGATTCAAAATGCTGTATGAACTTGAAATAGTTAATATAAATTAATTGTATACATATTTATAATATATAACATATATAATTATATGTCTAAATTTACATAATTAAAACCACACATAGACACATCATAGTATAACTGATGAAAATACACCTTAAAAGAAATCATAATACTAAAAGCCACTAAATAGTATACTTCAAAATGGTTAAAAGGGTAAACTTTATCTCAAGAAGTTAAAAAACAAAGAATGAAAATAGACAATGTATAAAGTAGTAATAATTTGACTTGGGCTTACCTCAACAGAGAGAACAAACTCCATAAGAAAAGTGAATGGTAATCTCAAAATGCCAAAGAAAATACTTATAAACAAACACCAAAATAATTTATTACCTCCCAAACTTACATTGAGAGAAACAGTAGAATGGTGCTCTCAAGGAAGAAGGAAAACTATTCCAGATACAAATAGAGAAATACAGGAAGAAAGGCAAAGAATGGGAAGCACAAATTTTGGGGTAAACCCAGAGGACTACTGAGTTTAAACAACAACAATAATAATAATGTCTTGTGGAGTTTAAAATAGTTCTGAATTTAAAATACACCATTAGAGGTATCTTGGTGGCTCAGTTGTTAAGCATCTGCCTTCAGCTCAGGTCATGATCCCAAGGACATGAGATCAAGCCCCATATCAGGCCCCCTGCTCGGTGGGAAGCCGGCATCTCCTTCTCTCATTCCCCCTGCTTGTGTTCCCTCTCTTGCTGTGCCTCTTTCTGTCATAAATAAATAAAATCTTTAAAAATAAAATACACCATGAAAACAGCACATGATTTCAGACATAAAAAAATAGAGTTACTGTGTTTGACGTTTGGAAGAAACCATGGATAAATGCTATAGTACCTAGGGTATCCACTAAAATAATAATAAAAAACTACACAGTAACCATGAGAATACAAAGTGAAAAAATAAACAAAAAATGGTAAATCCATAAGAAGGCAAGGTAAAAAAGAGGTAAGAACAGAGAAGATGTAAGACATCAGATGGCTTTAGCAACACAGATTTAAATAAACACGTATGTACCAACTATCATGAATATAAATGAACAAGATACATTTGCTAAACTAAATACAAATATACATGCTTCTTAAAGGAAACATATGTTAAATGTAAGGATACAGAAAATTGAAAGTAAAAAGATGAGAAAGATAAATCATGCACACTCTAAATAAAAGGAAGCTGATGTAGCTAGACTACTATGAAGCAAAGTTAACTTTAAGGAAAGAAGCACTGCTAAAGACAAAGAGGGATGCTTCATTACAATAACAGAGCCAATCCATTAAAAAATTAAAACAATTCTAAATGAATATGAATCTAGGGGCACCAGGGTGGCTTAGGTCAAGATCCCAGGGTCCTGGGATTCAGATCTGCATTGGTCTCCCTGCTCAGGAGAAAGTCTGCTTCTCTCTCTCCCTCTGGTCCTCCCCACTGCTCTTGCTCTCTCTCATGCTCTGTCTCAAATAAATAAATTAATACTTTAAAAAATGCTTAAATTCATATGAACCTAATAACATTTTTTCCAAATACATAAGGAAAATTATACAGGATTGAAAAATAGAAAAATGGTGGTCAAAAGGTACAAACTTCTAGTTCTGAGATAAATAACAGAGAAAAGGGGTGCCTGGGTGGCACAGTCAATTAAACACCCAACTCTTGGTTTCAGCTCAGGATCATGAGATTAAACCCTGTGTTGGACTCCGTGCTTAGTGCAGAGTCTGCTTAAGATTCTCTCTCCCTCTCCCTCTGTCTCAAATAAACAGATGCATCTTTATAAAACAAACAAATAAATAACAGGGAGGTAATATCATTATGGCTATAGTTAACACTGATGAATGGTATATTTCAAAGTTTTTTAAACAGTGTATCTGAAAAGTTCTAGTCACAAAAAAAACAAATATTTCTTTCTTTGTGTGTGTGTGTGTGTGTGTGTGTGTGTGTATCTATATGAGATAATGGGTGTTAATTAAACTTGTGATAATAAATTCAGAATATATGTAAGATAAGCCATTATGCTGTATACCTTAAGCTTCTGTATGTTTATCAGTAAAACTGGGGGGTAGATTAAAACCACACACACACACACACACACACACACACACACACACAATGAAACAAATTCACAACCATGGTGGCAGATTTTAACACAATTATCTCATTTACTGATAAGTAAGAAAACAAATAAAATACAGAAGTTATAAATAAAATTATTAACAAAATATACCTAATTGGCACATAGAGTAAAGCAACAAAATGAAGAGAATCATTTGCAAGTATACAAAATTATACCAAAAATGGCCATAAAGCTTTAATTTACATAAAGCATGTTCTCTGCCCATAGTGGAATTAATCTAGAAAATAACAAAATATGGGGTACCTGAAGGCTCAATCGGTTGAGCATCTGACTCTTGGTTGCAGATCAGGTCATGGTTTCTGGGCTCTGCATTCAGCCACCTGAGGAATCTCCTCCTCTGTTTCTCCCCAGCACCACGCCCCCAAATAGATAGGTAGTTATGTACATCGGTAGACAGATAAAAAATAACAAATGTAACCGTAAAAATCCTTACGTGTTTTGAAACCAAGTTATACAATTCAAAATAACTGTGGAGCAAAAAAGAAATCACTATGAAATCTTAAAAATACTTTGAACTAAATAATAATGAAAATAGGCTTGGGCACCTGGGTGGCTCAGTCGTTAAGCAACTGCCTTCGGCTCAAGTCATGATCCCAGGATCCTGAGATAAAGCCCCACATCAGGCTCCCTGCTCGGCCGGAAGCCTTCTTCTCCCTCTCTCACTCTCTCTGCTTGTATTCCCTCTCTAGCTGTGTTTTTCTCTATCAAATAAATAAATAAAATCTTTTTAAAAAATTTTAAAAAGAAAATAGGCTTTATTAAAATGAGGTTTGGAGAATAATTTTATAATTTTTAATGCATAACTTAAGGAAAAACGCAAGCTGAAAATCAATGATGGAGGTAAAGAGTTTCCAAACTATGGCCCACACGCCAGTTACCTGATTTTCTAAATAGTCTTTTGGAATTACAGGCAAGCTTACTTAAGTATTGCCTATGGGTGCTTTCGAGATACAACAGAAGAGATAAATAAGACTATATTGGTCACAGGCCTAAAATATCTACTATTTAGAGCTTTAAAAATAATGTGATCTGATCTAGTCATTTCTCTCAAGAAGTTAAAAAAAAAAACACCATGAACATATTAAACACAGAAAATGTAGCTGAAATAGAAGGGAAGCAAAACACAGAACTCTAAAATATGTCACTTTAGCATGTGAATTATTTGGAGCTGAAAGGAGTATGGACCAAGTACACTCAAATACTTTTACCTCTCCCTTAATTACCTAAAATAATTTAGATAGGGGCTTTGCCCCAGAAAGAGAGCTATTACCAGAGATAACTTTAATCTGAATGATCTGTATGTCAAGACAAATATCTAATAACTAAACATACGCTCTTCTTATGTTCCTGTGAATTACCCTCACCCCCCTTCCCATTGCTTAACTGAGGAAGGCATATAAAGCGGTAACTACCTGATTGCCACTGGATATCATATTTTTATGAGGCTCCCTCATATATAAAATTAAATTTGTATTTCTCCTGTTAAATCTGTCTTATTTCAATTTAATTATTATATGGGCCAAAGAACCTAGAAGGATAAGGAAAATTTCTCCTTAACCTACAAAATAGACAAATTCCTACCTAACCAATAACTATTAAAGGAATTAAATTGTAATTATATTCCCAAAAACAAAACTCCAGGCTCAGGAAATGCTCCTGGATAATTTTACCAAACGTTTAAGGATTCATAAGCATATCACCCATCTTTAACTCTTACACAGCTTAAATTTAAAAAGAGTGAGCTCTTTTCCTCCCTGGCTGCTTGAGCTCTGCGACCATCATACATAACACACCCACTATCTGGACCAGGAAATTCATGATCACCTGACTACTTTAGCAGAAACAGATGGTCCATTCACGTTCTTCATCCCAGAAAAACAACTGTACCTAAGACAGAAATTTGGGAAAAACTAGCCGAGATGTACAAGATCACATCGAATATCATCTTTGTATCTGGATTCAGAACACATTTTGATAGTGGCAAGTCAACTTTTTTAAGATTCCTTGGATAATGTAAAGAAAAATGAACCCAAACATAGACTTGCAAGACATGGCCTTATGAGAAGACCAACACCTTAAGAAAACAATGAAAGGAACACAAGAACAGAACGAAGAAAGTCAAGGGAACTGTAAAAGACAATATTGGTGCTGGCAGAGAGTAAACTGGCGATTGGACAACAGAAGGAGTAAAGATTCTGCAGAAACTTAATCTGTAGTGATTGTGCAGATTTTTTATGAGAGGATAATAAACTTAAGAATTTTTTAAAAATTAAAAATAAAAATAAAAAGAGGGAAGAATTACCCGATTATTTAATAAAATCAGCATACTTTCAACACCAGTATCTGACCAAAAACAAAAATTATGAAAAAGGATGATTATAGGGTGCCTGGGTGGCTCAGTGGGTTAAAGCCTCTGCTTTCGGCTCAGGTCATGATCCCAGGGTCCTCAGCAGGGAGCCTCCCCTTCCTTCTCTCTCTGCCTGCCTCTCTGCCTACTTGTGATCTCTCTCTCTGTCAAATAAATAAATAAAATCTTTAAAAAAAAGAAAAAAGAAAAAGGATGATTATATGCCAATACCATTGAACACAGGTTCTTCCCATAGTTTGGCTATTGTGGACATTACTGCTATAAATATTAGGGTACACGTGCCCCTTCTGGTCCCTACGTTTGTAACTTTAGGATAAATACCCAGTAGTGCGATTGCTGGATTCTAGGGTAGCTCTATTTTCAACTTTCTGAGGAATCTCCACACTGTTTTCCAGAGTGGCTACTGAGCTTGCATTCCCACCAACAGTGTAAGAGGGTTCCCCTTTCTCCACATCCTTGCCAACATCTGTCGTTTCCTGACTTTTTCATTTAAGCCAATCTGACTCATGTGAGGTGGTATCTCATTGAGGTTTTGATTTGTATTTCCCTAATGCCGAGGGATATTGAGCACTTTTTCATGTGTCTGCTGTTCATTTGGATGTCTTCTTTGCAGAAATGTCTGTTGCATGTCTTCTGCCCATTTCTTGCTTGGATTATTTGTTCTTTGGGTGTTGAGTTTGATAAGTTCTTTATAGGTTTTGGACACTATCCCTTTATCTGATATGTCATTTGCAAATATCTTCTCCCATTCTGTTAGCTGTTTTAACATTAATTTTAGAAATTTAGTTACCGCATTAAGAGAATAAAGGTTAAAAAAAATCAACCATGTTAGGAAATGTAAAGAAAGCATTGCATTTGATAATATCTACTATGAAATTTTAATAAAAACTCTTGGCATCTTAGGAATAGAAGTAAAATTTCATGATTTCATAAATGGCATCCAAAAGAAAGTCATATGTCATGATGAAGTAGTGGCCATTTGGTCCCTAAACGTAAAATCAGATAAAGACTTCACTCTCACCATTTCTGTTCAGCATTGCTCTAGAGATCCTAATGAGTGCAGTCATATGGGAGGAAAAAAATAAGGCATAAATATAAGACAGAAACATAAATAAAACTTTTCATAGATGATATAACTGTATATATATAAAATTCTAAGAACTCACAAAAAATCTTGAAATATTATCAATTAAATTATTGATTAGTTTAAAAGGGAAATTAGCAGCCAACAATTGTATTTTATCCTAGGAACAAGCAAATTGGAAAAGGAAATTCATAGTTTATAAATAACATCAGCATAATAATATTGAAAAAGAAATTTGATAAAAGATGTGTAAAATCTCTATATCTAAACTAAAAGATATTGAAGACAGAAATTAAAGAATACATACAGAGACTGAGAGAGCTATTATGTTCATGGATTCAAAGACATCAAAATATCAAAGATACAATTTTAAGACATGTGGTTATTGGAAAAATAGACAAATCAGGAGACAGCATGGAAAGCCCAGAAACATACTGACACATATATGGGCAACTGATTTTCAAAAAGTCACCAAAACAATTTAATTAGGGAAAAGAAAGGCTTTTCAACATATAGTAATTACAGGACAATTATATTTTTACTATGAACCCTTCACCAAATAGTACTTGAACAACTGGACATCAATAGCCAACCCACCTGCCCCAAAAAAGAAATTAAACACAGATATTGCACCCTTCACAAAAATTAACTCAAACTGCATCACAGACCTAAATGCAAACTATGAAACTATAAAATGTGTACAATATAATATAGTTGAAACCTAGGTAACCTTAACTGTGGTGCTGGCTACTTAAATACAACACTGAAGGCATAATCTATGAAAGAAATAATTGAAAAACTGGATTTCAGTAAAATTAAAAACTTCTGCTCTATGAAAGATAATGTCTAGTAAATGAGGAGAGAAGCCATGGACTGGAAGAAAATATTTGCAAAAGACTTATCTGTTGGTGAACTATTATCCAAAATATTTCAAAAACGCCTAAAACTCAACAATGAGAAAGCAATCTGATTAAAAACTGGCCAAAGACATTCCACCAAAGAAAATGTACAGTTGGCAAACAAGCAAAGGAACAGATGCTCAAAATCATATGCCATTGGGGAATTACAAATTTAAACACTGAGATCCCAATACACACCTATTAGACTGGCCAGTATCTGGAACACTGACAACATCAAATGCTGGCAAAGATGCAGAACAACATGAATTCTCATTCACTGCTGGTAGCAACGCAAAATGGTATGCCCACGTTGTAACACAGTATGCAGTTTCTTACAAAACTAAACATACCATACGATCCATCCATCCAGTGCAGTCCTTGGTTTTTTTTGCCAAGAAGAATTAAAAACTTATGTCCACACATAAGGATGTTAACAGCATCTTTGTTCGTAATTGACAAAATGTAGAAGCAGCTAAGATATCTTTCAGTAGGTGAATGAATAAATAAAGTGTGGTACATCCAGATGATGGGATATTACCCAACAAAAATAAATTAGCTATTATATGACAAGGGCGAACCTTAAACGCATATTACTAAGTGAAAGAAGTCTATCTAAAAAGGCTATCTGCACTGATTCCAACTGTATACAGACAGTTTTGGCACAGTGAAACCATTCAGAATATCAAAATAGCAGATTGGTGTCGTCATAAATTTATCGCAATTCAAAGAATATACAACACCAAGAATGAAATCTAATGTAAACTATGTACCTGGGGGAATAATTTATCAATGTGGGTTCATCAATTATAATAAATATGTCCCCTTGGTATAGGATGTTTTTGATACTTAAGAGGTGGTGCGTGTGAGGGGGCAGAGGGTACTTTCCACTCAATTCTGCTGTGAATCTAAACCTGCTTGAAAAAAAAAAAATCTATTCAATCCAGTTGGGGGAGTGACAGTGCAGACAAAATGTGGAGTGGGAGGGACAGTCAGGGGAGCAAGTAGTTCTTTCTGCTCAACTTCTCTGTGAACCTAAAACTTCTTTCAGAAAAAAACTATTAAACAATAATTTAATAAATGAACCAAGAAAAAAGGGGGAGAAAAAAACAAAAAACAAAAGAAAAATAGACTCTTTTTATTTTTTTAAGATTTTATTTATTTACTTGACAGAGAGAGAGATCACAAGCAGGCAGAGAGAGGGGGGAAGCAGGCTCCCCGCTGAGCAGAGAGCCCGACGAAGGGCTAGATCCCAGGACCCTGAGATCATGACCTGATCCTAAAGGCAGAGGCTTAACCCTCTGAGCCACCCAGGCACGCCAGAAAAATAGACTCTTAAATACGAACTGCTGGTTGCCACAGGGAAGGTGGGGTGAGGGATGGGGGAAGTAGGTGAAGGAGATCAATCATATTGCGCACCTGAGACAAATCTAACACTGTATTTTAATTAAAATCAAATGAAAAATTTTTAGAAAATATTAAGAAAATGAACATGGATTTCTACATCACCGTATATACAAAATTTAATTGATGATGTATAAGTAGACCTAAGCATGAAAGCCAAAACTGTAAAGCTTTTAGAATTAAGCATAGGTATTTAATATCTTCATTATGTTGAGTAGACAAATTTTCATAGATGGAACAAAAAATAAATATTGATGAATTCTTCTTTATTAAAATTAACTTCTCTATGAAAATAAACCATTAAATGAATAAAGAGAAAAGCCACAGAATGGGAGAATGTTTTCAGTATTTATAACTGATAAAAGACTTGTATCAAGAACATAGAACTCCTACCTACAATTTCTTTTTTTAAAAGATTTTATTCATTTATTTGAGAGAGAGAGAGAGAGAGAGAGCCCTCATACAGTGGGGGGCAGTGCAGAGAAGGAAGGAGAAGCGGACTCCCCACTGAGCTAGGAATAAGATGATGGGATCCATCCTGGCAGCCTGGGATCATGACCTGAGGTGAAGGCAGCCTCTTCACCAGTTCAGCCACGGGGGCACTCCCACAATTCCAAAAAGATAAATGATCCACTAAAAATTAGCCAAAGAATAAGACACTTCACAAAACAAGGTATGTGAATGGCCAATGATCACAGGACAAGAAACTCCACACCATTAATCATCAGAGAAATGCAAATTGAAAGCAAAGTGAGAGAAAACTTGACAGCCATCAAAATGATTAAAACAAAAAGACTGACAGTAAATATCTGGAGGCTGCTGAGATCCTTAAAGAAAAGACATGAACTTTACCCACCACTTTACCCCTGGTGATTACTATTTTACTTCTGAATAGGACAGTATTAAATAACTATTCAAGGGATACAGGGACTGATGAGTAGGAGGCAGAAAAAGTGGCAGGAAAGTGCAAGACAGAAGAATGAACAGCAGGAGATGAGGGGAAAATGGAGGGCAAAATCATCAGAATCAAATAGTTTCTTAATTAAGTAAAAGGCATCCAGACTTCAAACTGCATAATTTAAAAGCAAAATATGTTTGAAAAATTGTATGAATATTAAATCAGTCCCTCTTTAACAAAACCCAAAATTTTTCAAAAAATACTAAAAAAAAAAATGCAAGAGGTCCTGTTATACAACCAATTTAGCAGGATCTGAAAAGCAAAAAGATTATCCATTCCATAAAGAACCAAGACCAACAAAAAAGCTGAATTACTAATCCAGACCTGCTCCGAAAATGTATCAGCATACCTCACTATTTTGATAGATTCTTCTTATGAAGTTTTCTACTTATTACACATGTTCCTGCATCACTATTAATACTCAAGGCCCATGTAAATTCAATTCTATGTTTACTCAATTCTCCTTAATTGTGCCCTATTATACATTTAAGTTCCAAATCACACCGGATTCAATTTACTTTAAATACATCTGAGTTACAGTTTTGTATTTTCTAGGCAATTCCAATTTTCTAAATATAATATATACACTCATAACAGTAAAGCATGCTGGTCATCTCACTATAATGGGTTACAGGTCTCAGATATAAGACATGAATACCCACATACCCTGTATATCCATAACCTTCTAAATGACTGATGTCAAGGACAGTTGACAGGTTAACACAAAGCTTAAAAATAAATCACAGCAGAAAGGTGTGCCCTCCAAAAATTTGGGGAAGTTGGAAAACCAGATCATCACATTGGATTCATAGTGATTAAAAACTCCCCATGTCCCGTATCTTCAGAATGCTCCCATGATTCTCAGGCAGCCCCACGCATGGTCACAAGATTACCATTTTTAGCACTCTGTGGCCGAGACCTTTGTTCTTACTTTTTCCAAACAAAAATGTTTCTATCCATCAAACCCTTATTGTTTCTTCTCTGCTAGATTACATGCTGTATAACATGATAAAGAAATTTATGAAGAGGCAAGAAAAGGTAACCAGGTTCTATCTCCCCTTACGGGAAATATGTACCACTGTCACAAGGAGCCTCTAGAGACAACCAGAACACACAAAAAGCTAAAGATATTGACCCGCACTTAGCATTCGGATACCACACAAGAGACCCGCTCATGTATGTGTCTTCTTCCCTTCAATATCTTGAGGACAATGGAACCATACTGCCTTGACACTTTTCCCAAAGAAATAATTCAGCATTCGGAACTATGTGAAAAGCCTCTGTATTTGGCATTATGATGAAGCACTAAAGAGATAACTCAGCTGGCCAAGGTCATCCAAATGTTGCACAATCCAAAGGTCTTTAGGATGCCCCTTGACAGGCATCTGGGAGATTACCTCTAAATCACTAGAATATCCTTACAGACAATGCCTTTGTAAACCTGGGTTCCACAGCAGAGAGAATATGCTAACACTGTGATTTAACGTGGGCCTGAGGCCACATGGTATCTGTTAGATGGGGGAAGGGGGGTGCTGGAGACTGAGTAGAGCTAATGTCAGTCATGTGGAGCTCAATGCTTCTGTGACTAAATCCTAATAAATTCCTGGCCACTAAGGTTCCCAGGAGCTTTCTATTTGGCACCACTTTTCCAATGTCAAAACACATTGTTGAAGGGAGAATTAAATGCTGTCTATACAACTCCAGTGGGAAAGGAAAGGACAACAGGAAGCCTGTGCCCAGTTTTTGCTGGACACTGCCCTAAGCAACTTTTCCCTTTGCTAATTTTAATCTGTATCCCTTCACTGTAATGAACCCTAGTGCTAAGTACAGCTTTTCCAAGTTCTGTGAGTCCCTGTAGCCAATCACCCACTCTAGAGGTGGTCTTGGGGACCCCAAAGACAGTATGTTTTCTTCTTTTCACTAACAGACAAATTGTCTTTCGTTGAGAAATTGTATATAAGCTCTCTTGCACTTACTTGCACTCTCTCTCTCTCTCTCTCTCTCTCTCTCTATATATATATATATATATATGCTCTCCAGATATGAAATTAATTTACTGCTATAAGCAACCATTTTGACGAACTACAAGAAAAGACAAGTGTGAAAATGAGAGTTATTTATATTCAAACAAATGGCAGACAAGTCTCCACAACAGCCCAAAGGCAAAATATCGGTGGCTCTGCGAGGGAGACAAATTAGCCTGGCATTTTTAATTAAAATTGGGATGCTTCCTGGAATGCAAAGATTTTTTTCTATCAACTTCCCTCTCACCAAAGACAAGAGCCACACATTTTAAAATATGTTTCTAAAATAAAAAATGAATACATTAAATTTGAGCACATATTAAAGTGCATTGGTTTACCTTTATTTGGTTTTTCCCTTCAAATCCATGCTGTAATTTGAATTTTCAGAACTAAAATATCTACTCATAAAATGAAAATTTGAACACAGGAAGGTTAATTGTGAACTGAGTTTTGACTTCCTGGCATTTTTTTTAACACTTGCAGCCTATTTTCATCATTCCAAGCTATTACAAAATGTTCTGGTCTATACAAAGGGGAATAGAGAAAAGATAGAATAAAACTCAAGAAGTGAGAAGAGAAAGTAGAGGCAAACCCAGTGTTATATCCTGAAACTCCTACCCTTCCTATAGCTCATGGGTCTAAGAATACTTTGCCAGCCACGGTCAAGTGACATAGAAATAAATACTCTTATCCCTTGATAACCTTCCACCTCCTTTAAAGTCGCACTAACTTTTCTCCTTTTTGGAGAGAGCACTACTCAAGATGATCTCTGGACTCCTGCCCAAGATGGTACCACAGTAGCCCAATTTCTCTCCTCTTTATCAAAAATTGCTCAGCATGTTTCTTATCCTTTCATAATCCTATACTCTGCAATGTGTAAATGCTAAAGTAATTTTCCTTTAAGCGCACCAGAAGATGAGAAAACTCTTGATCTAAAGCTTCAACCATAGTTAAAGTCAACCATCAAACAGGATTGTCACCCCACTCAAAAAACTATTGTCTCGGGGCACCTGGGTGGCTCAGTCAGATAAGCATCTGCCTATGGTTCAGGTCATGAACCCAGTGTCCTGGATCAAGCCCCAGGTTGGGAATCCCTGCTCAATGGGGGGGTCTGCTTCTCCCTTCCTCTTGTATACTCACTTGCTCTCTCCCTCTCAAATAGATAAATAAAATCTTTCCTTTTTTAAGATTTTATTTATTTATTTGATAGAGAGACACAGCGATAGAGGGAACACAAGCAGGAGGAGCAGGAGAGAGAGAAGCAGGCTTCCCATTGAGCAGGGAGCCCGATCTGGGTCTCGATCCCAGGACCCGGCATCATGACCTGAGCCGAAGGCAGATGTCTAATAACTGAGTCACACAGGTGCCCCCGATAAAGTAAATCTTTAAAATAAAAGACAAAAAAAAATCTATCATCTCATAACTTTGGGTGAGAATTGTCTTGGTGACCCTGGCTATAAATTTAGCTCAATCTAGAAAACGTGGCACCTCTTCTTACCTTTAAAATACCTAGTTCTTATTCAATCATCCTAGGAATAATATCCATCTCAAATTGGATTTAAGAATTCAATCTCTAATCCAAATGACTTTTGCAAAGTAGCAAAAGTTACAATACACTTTTTTCTCACCTATTCTATTTGGGATAATCATCATTTTAGAAGCTGTGACCAGTGAACTCTCCAGAAACTGAGACCAGCAGGGGAGCCATTTCCATTCCAACTGTGTGAATTTTCATTCAACATTCAAATAACCAATGAGTCATCATCCAACTACTATATATCAGGCACTGTGTTATTTGCTGCATTCCGAAATTTCTCATTCAAGCTCAGGTGTCTTTGGAGGTCGGTAGTTTATTGTGCTTCCCTTCCCAGATAACACTTTCTCATTTGCATAGTGAACTTTAATACCTGTAACCAGGAAGAGGTCCAAATGCTTAATTTATTTACTACTGAACTAGAAGGTAACAAAATCTCTGGAGAGATACTTTTGATATATTTTCTAATACCCTTCAATTCATAATCTATAAGCAATCAACTAGTCTGCATAACAGTAACAAAAGCTAAACCTAAGGCAACTTTGTTTCAAATCACCTATTCAAATAAATAGGCTTATAACCACCCTTGAGACTGCAGCATTCTTTCAAAATACCCTACCAAGAACAAAATATGAAGACCATTTCTGCTGGTGACAGTGCACAGGTGGTTCGCAACAATCACAGAACATGTGTATACTTGCTCTCTTGTGGTACAGATTTTACTGTGCCCTGAAGCTCTCTTTAGATTCAAAGTAGCCTCTCAGCTATTATCTCCTAGACATCCAGAAGGAAGAATTCATATAGCAAACTTAGATTAAAAGAAGAAAATAACTGCTGTTTATAATCCTGATTTTATATTATCATGACGAAGTTAAATAATAATTAGCACAGTATACTGAAAAGGAAAGAAAGTTGGGAACAGAATAAGCTGTTTTAGAACTATATCCCCAGAGGGAAACCTGGGTGGCTCAGTGGGTTAAGCCTCTGCCTTCAGCTCAGATCGTGATCCCAGGGTCCTGGGATCGAGCCCCAGGTTGTGTTCCCTGCTCAGTGAGGAGTCTTCTTCCTCTCTCTCTCTGCCTCTCCTGCTTGTGCTCGCTCTCTCTCTCTCTCTCAAAGAAAAAATCTTAAAAAAAAAAAAAACCATAAACATGTACCCCAATGTTCATTGCAGCAATGGCCACAATCGCCAACTGTGGAGAGAGCCAAGGTGCCCTTCAACAAATGAATGGATAAAAAAGATGTGGTCCATATATACAATGGAATACTACAACTCCATCAGAAAGGATGACTATCCAACTTTTGTAGCAACATGGACTGGATTGGAGGAGATTATGCTGAGTGAAATAAACCAAGTAGAGAAAGTCAAGTATCACATGCTTTCACTTACTTGTGGAGCATAAGGGGTAATATAGAGGACAGTAGGAGAAGGAAAGGAAATGGGAAGTAGGGTAATTTGGGGAGAGAAATGAAACATGAGAGACTTTGGACTCAAACAAACTGAGGGTCTTGGAGGGAAGGGGTGGGGGGATGGGAGAGCCTGGTGGTGGGTACTGAGGGCACCTATTGCATGGAGCACTGGGTGTGGGGCATAAACAATGAATCTTGGAACACTGAAAAAATAAAATACATTAAAAACAAAACAGAACAAAAAACAAAACTCCATCCTTATAAAATGGAAATATATTTACAGAAACGGGCTTGGACAGATGATCACCTGGATGCTGCAGTGGTTATTTCTGGGCAACAGAATTATGAGTGATTTTTAGAAAAATTTTGTTTCACTGAGTTTTCTAATTTCCTACAATAAACTTATTTTGTAATTACTAAGCTCTTTAAAATAAGAACAATTTCTATGAATACTGAGAGGTACTTAAGAAAGTAGCTTATAGGATCATAGACATTTTTTAATACTTTAAGATAGTGTAACCATCTTGTACAATGCCTAACTCATAGAAAGTGAGTAATATATGATCACCGAATTGGAGAAAAATATGTCCTCATTTCTATACAAGAAACGATCTTAAAATTTCAGCTGCATTTAGTTTAAACAGCTAAAACACCTCTATTTTTTATTAACAAGCTTGAAAATGGACTTGTACTTTCGGTATTATCTGATAAACTCTGCTTCTTCCAAATTTATCCCATTTGTCAACGTTGGAATCTGTGCTGGGTTGTAATGGAAAAATCCCCTATTTGATTACAACAGCTTTCGTTTAGCAACGTGGTTGGAAGCTCAACCCGTGAGCATTAGTCTGAATCACTCAAATCTGACCCTAAACTCTCAAATCTTCCCCATAAAAAATGTTAAGGCTTGGAATATTACTGAAATAACCTCTATGAAACCACCAGAAATTCTCTAATGCATGCTTTTCTATAAATTCCAGCATTACCAACACTCAATCACTAGATAATAAAACATTTGATCTCAGCAACAGGGTAGAGTTTTGTTTGCAGCCGTGCATTTTGAAAATATATCCAGATGGAAGTGTGGCTTTGCAAAGCTGCCTGATCTTGATAAAAAGCTATTTCTTTTGGCCACAATATCTTATTAATATGCTGACAGAACCCATAAAGCAAATAATAATAATGTGAGGCCTAAGTCCAAAAAGGAAATCAGTATTGGTTGATGCTTTGGGTACTGATGGATGTTCTTTACGCTTCTTTAAAACCACAGTATTTTCCTGAGGAAAATCAAATTCTATTCAGAACTTATCTTTGTCGCTGACTGACACCTTGCATGGCCTCCTCTCTGTGACAGTGAGTCAAGCACGAACCTCAACTATCGCTGTTGCTGAGGCTAATAAATCCCTGAACAAATCCGGTGAGATGGGCTTCGTGGATGAAGAGGCATCGGAGAAAAAAGTCAGCCCACAGAAAGGGACACATGGATGGGAAGAGACAAAACCCTTGACCGCGCAACAAAGCCTGAGTGATCTGGATGGAGTAGTTATTCCACACTGAATACGGGACCGTCACTGCAGCCTAGCCCCAGCGACACATAGGAGTTCCAAGAACAGACAAAACTGTGGTAATAGCTGCAAACTACTGTTTCCACGAAAAGCAAGAGACACACTGGGAAGCACATTGTTCTGGAACTCCTCTAACCTTACTGGGCAAAGGGAAAGAGGGGTGTCGTTGCCACAAAGAACTGCTCACCTGTGCCAACATCGGTGCTCTGAATTACGGGGGGGGGGGGGGGCGCCTGCGTGGCTCAGGCGGTTAAGGGTCTGCCTTCGGCTCAGGTGGTAATCCCAGGGTCCTGGGATCAAGTCCCACATCAGGCTCCCTGCTCAGTGAGGAGTTTGCTTCTCCCTCTGCCTCTCCCTCCCATGTGTGTTCTCACTCACTCTGCTCTCTCGCTCTCTCTCTCTCTCTAATAAATAAATAAATAAATAATCTTAACTTAATTAATTGTCAGAGGGGGCACCGAGACAAAGAGCAAGAGTGTCCAAGGGAAGAGCAGCAGAACCCATCAGGAGGCTGCCCTTTGCCCTAGAAGGGAAGGAAGGGCATGGCAGACTCCAGTCTCTACCTTCCACCAGGTTCCCAGCTTATACAAGCAGATGGATAACGCTACCATCCACTGAAATAGGTAACACTGGAAAACCGCCATGCAACAAAAACAGAGCAAGGAACAACAACAACAACAAAAACCTGTTCAGGCAAAGTTCTAAGTTTTCTGTGGGTCCTTCAGCATTCCTCGACACCAAGTACCCAGAACATTCATGCAGTCATCTGCCTATACAGGCCAAGACCCTTCTCTTGGGCTGCCATTCCAAACTATTCCTGACTCCTCTTTTCTTTTTTCATACCGTGCTGACAAAGAGAATTTCCCAATTCTGTGTCTTCTTTACTCAGGAATGTTCTCTTTATGGTTTATTTTAATAATAAATCCAAACAAAGACATTAATGGAAACAAACGGTTTGGGAAGTTCTTCCATCCATTTAATGACAATTGGGCTATAACATAAACTTCCAAAAAAATGCAAAAAAAAAGATGGGAATTTGAGGTCCTACAGCAAGGTCAGGAAGGGATATATTTAAGTGCATGTAGACATTTTGTGCTCATCAAATACAATATGCAAGCTCCCGGTCTCAATTTAATAGAACATCCAAGAAAAGATAAGAAAACCCAGCCATCCTCCTGCATGAAACTCTCGGTCATTAGGTGAAAATGACAATTCCCTGCCTGACTTCAACTCACATAGCACGTTCTTTTAAAATTTTTTACAGGGAACTTGTCATTTTAATACTTTTATGCTATATACCTGAGCACATGTATTCAACCATATTGAGAAGTGACTCAATGCATACTTCTTTCCCACAGTCATTTCTTCCCTACTCTTCCCCTCCATTGCATACACACACACTCACACACATACACAAACACACACACACACACATACACACACACACACACACACACACACACACACACACACACATACTCCTCCTGCTTTACAAACAATGCATGCTCAATAAATTCCTATCAGAGAAATCAGTAGAGTTGAGAAGAAAGATTTTAAAATTCTACCTGTTCATGGAGAAAGGCATTCTCTGCTCTCTTAGGATTAAAAGGCAATATAAGTGGGCTCCTGGCTGGCTCAGTCAGTACAGGACACACCTCTTGATTTCAGGGTGCTGAGTTTCAGCCCCACGTTGGGCATGAAGCCTCTATTTTTTAAAAAAGGCAACAAAAGAAATAAATTTTTATCTCCCATGATTAGAGCCAAAATACGCATCTCCCAAAGCCTTGTCTAACCCACGTTTGCATTTCTTTTTTTCTTTGGCAAACTGAAGAAACTACCTTATATGATTTAACACTATTGGTATTTCATCTAATGACAAGTTCACAAGTTAAGATTTCACCTTAAGACACCATGAGACAAAAGACAAATATAAATCTACAGATTAGTCTGTAAGAGAACCTCATTAATTTAGAATACAATAATACAAAATTTGTGATCATCCAGAAAAAGAGTTTAGTATGCTAAATAATATAGACAAAATTTCAAGGAGCATATTTATATTTCTTTTTGAGCATATTTATGTTTTTAACCAACTATTTTAATCATTTTAGAAGTAGTTCCTTGTTTGCTGATAACAGATAAGAAAATTATAGATCATTAGCTACTCACTAAGACAGCTCCACTAAGGAACTCTATTGAACTATGTTGTTTAATATTTCTAATTCTTGGAGCATCTGTGTGGCTCAGTCGGTGAAGCTTCTGCCTTCAGCTAAGGTCATGATCCCGGAGCCCTGGGATTGAGCACCTCTCCCCCTCCCCAACCAGCAGAGAGCCTGCTTCTCCCTCTCCCCCTGCTGCTCCCCCTGCCCTGCTGCTCTCTCTGTCAAATACATAAATAAAATCTTAAAAAGATATATTTCTAATTCTTATTACGTTGTAATTAATTCTTTCTCCTCTGCTACAAATCAAGTTTGATAATGGTAGAGTCTCGTTCTTTTCATTGCTATATTCCCAGCACTTTAAACCATGCCTGGCATGTACATGTTTAATAAACAGTTGCTAAATAAGTAAAAGAATAAATGATATTGGCAAGTGTTCTTGATAGTAACGGAGTTTCAGTGTTTTTTTTTTTTTTAAGATTTTATTTATTTCCTTGACAGAGAGATAGAGAGTACAGGTAGGCAGAGTGGCAGTTGGAGGAGAGAGAGAGAAGCAGGCTCTCTTCTGAGGAGGGAGCCTGACTCGGGGCTCAATCCCAGGACCCTGGGATCATGACATGAGCCGAAGGCAGATGCTTAACCGACTGAGCCACCCAGGAGCCCCGAATTCCAGTGTTTTAAATATATTCTATTATTCAAACGTTTTAACTAATGCAATAGCCCCCAAGATGTTCCAATCTGTGCTGCTTATTATCTTTACCTCCAAAGCTTTGTCATTTTGAAAATCATCAATACAGATCATTTGCTGATCTGTCTTCTTCAAAGCTGTAGAGGTGGAATCACTTTTAGAAATGCAATATAAATGCAGGCACATGTAAAGAATTTCATTTCCTTAGTTTGACAGTTATCAGCTATTCCCACCAGTTCACTGACCAAAATAATACATTGTTGATCTATAAAGTATATCCACCACTGCTTGCTATATACTGGGGAAAACGTTTTATGCAATGCAAATTTCTTTAAGACTGAATTGCTCATAAAGCCTTAAACAACATCTCTCTTCCCCCTCTGCCATTTTCCCTCCTACACCACCCATCATCTACTCCAAGCATTTCTGAGAATTAGCACTCAATTTCCATGTACTTCCCCTAAGCAAACAGGCTGAAAAAAACTCGTGGTGTTTAAAGAATATCATTTTTAAAGAAGAAAACAATTACACCTAATCTCATCTTCAAACACAAAAGAGGTTTCAGTGGTGAATGCATGTGTTCAATCTCCATTAGTTCATAAATTTTAATGTTCCTATTATCATTTGCTTATTGTGTGTTTTGAACATCTGACACCACTATTATCACATGTTTTTGTATTGATGCTATTTTATAAGTTCTAAGAAACACAGCAAAAGCAAAGATAAACGGCCAGGAAGTCAAAAGGCTTGGCTTTCACAAACGTACCTGATCTTATCACTGGTTTTTGCCTCTAATACTTCCATCCCATACTAGCTGAGGGTACTTACAGAAGTCATGGGACAGAATCTTTTCAAAATGCTTCAGATGTTTGTCTAGGAGCCCGCAAGGAACTGGACCTTTACTATTCACAAATGCTCCTGGAAATTCACCCCCCAAGTATGAATGTTTTGACAGAAACGACATCAACAATGTGAAATACGCTGCAAACTTTTGAGGCGCTTACACACACCTAAAACAGAATCTGAGAAGGTCCCTTACACACCCTGGAGGGCAATGACATTCTTTTTTCCTTAAGCACTGAAATGCGTTCTTTCCCTCACTCTATCCTGAGAAAAGAAAATTACACAGCACGTAAGTCTGTAGAATACATAGGCCGAGGGGCTCTGGTTGAAGCAAGAAGAGCCTGAGGCCTACAAGCTTGCGAGCTCCTGAGGTCAGCCCTCCACCACCAGAAAACCAGGCCTAAGGGCAAAGCAATGAAAGGACAAAGAATGGGGGAGGGGGGAATTAGAGCAACAAGGGTTATAAGACAGGCGAGGCTAGGCTGTGGTGACAGAGATCCAATGAGCGACGAGCCAGAAGGTATAATCCAGAGCCAGAGTGTGAACCTAGAGCAACCAGCTGCCTTCTCACAGTGCTATCTCGAAGACCCCCACACTCAGACCAACCTGGTGGGGTAACCAGTTCCCTCTAAGTGGGTGGTGCTCAGGAGCGGGGACTGCCTACTACAAGGATGGCCAGCTCCTTGGTACAAAGAGCCAGCAGTGGGCCAAGTCCTGAAATTAACACATCCCCCGGAGAAAGCGATCTGTCTGCTTTCGTCTCCAAACCTAGCACTAAGGGGCTATGGGCAAGCTCATGTGAACACTGAACAGTCCTTCCACGTACAGGATCTGATTGACATATTTTCATTCTGTCTAACTGGGTCCAAAGAAAGACCTTTTTTTTAAAAGATTTTATTTATTTACTTTTTTGAGTGAGAGAAGCAGACTCCCTGCTGAGCAGAAAGCCTGATGCGGGGATCGATCCCAAGACACTAAGACAGATGCTTAACCCACTGAGTCGCTCAGACGCTTCAACAAACTTCTTTTAAAAGGATGTCTGAGAAGCTGGAAGAGATTCAAACTACCTAGTTGCCAGTGAGTACTAAGCCACAATTATGACTGTCATATAGGCTTTCTGCATGGGGATAAGGAAGGTTGGTTCCAATCTACTGAGAGAAGTAGGTACAGATTCCCCTAGGATAAGGACTGCAACTCCTTCCATATGGCAGCCTGAGCCACAGTACAGAGCATGCCCGAGAACAGCCATAAAAGCTAGGAAAATATGGTTTTCTCATCCTTGGAGAACAATATTAAAAATCAATTAAAGGACAAATGGAAGGAAAAGAGTGTGTCTAACTGGGAGTGAGTGAGTGTGTGTAAGTATATGAGTGGGGGTCTGCAGGGGGTCTCCTGGCACAAATTGTGTTCTGCCTCTTAGAGCATGAGAAAAGACTTCTCTGCCCCTGGCTTGTTGTGAAACTTATAACAGGTCTTTTCCCCTTTCTGGGACTGAAATACCATAGCGGTAAAATGTAAAATGTTGGCTTTGTTAGTCTAAAAGGTCAGTGAGGTCTCTTACAGCTCTCATAGTCTCTCTGGTTCTAGAATTCCCTTTGACAACCTGGATCTCAGCTCAGCTCTAGGTATAAAGACCACAGCAACAGAGGGACTGCAGTCTTACTTCCCCTGTATCATTCCTTCAACTTCTAATTACATTTTCACTTTCCATTTGTTATAACAGCACTTTATGTAAACACACACACACACACACACACACACACACACACACACACACACACCAGACAAGCTTTGCCTCGATTCCTGACAATAAAGAATAATTTCTTTTCTTCTAAATTAAAGGCCATGGGAAGCTCTGAATCCATTCCCCCCTGCCCCGCCCATCTCTTGCACAGACCTTTCTAGGGAGACTTGGGGATTGCTGTCCAGTGTAGTGAGGCACGAAACCCAAAACACCTGCTGATTATCCTCCCGGCAGCTCTCAGGACTCCTGGATAAGGGGCAACATGACACCATATGAACATAGAGGAGATATGGTGGAGTAAGCAGAGGAGAAGACCAAGTCCTGTCCCAAATTACTCCTTCTCTCTGGATCCCAGAACTTTATAGTCAGCCTGAGCAGTGATTCACCAAAAATGGGAGATGCAGTCAGAGAGGTCTGCCCCACTGGGAGGAATACTGGTTTCTAATTTTAGCATATGGTGTTAAAATACAGATCAATTTTAGTTTTGTTATTATTTCTAAATTTTCTACATGCAATGGCCATGGGAAATTCAAAATGAGGAAGCGAAATATAAAGGAAACATCCCTGTATCACAAGAAATGGGTCCTCATGATAGAGTCATTGAGCAATTGGTTAGCTCGATAATGGACTTCCAAAGATAAACAGGAGCTAATTCATGGAACCTGTCAATGTCACCTTATACAACAAAAGGGACACTGCAAATGTGATTAACTTAAGGATCATAAAATGAGATTATCCTGAATAATCCAGTTGGGCCTTTAATGTCATCACACATGTCCTTAGAAAAGGGAACACAGGGAGATAGTACCACAGGAAGGACAAGAAGGAACTGTGACTACCGAAGCAGAGATTACAGTGATGTGGCCACAAGCCAAGGAAGGTAGATGGCTACAGGAAGCCAGAAGAGACAAGAAATGAATTCTTTCCTAGAGCTTCCGTTAGGAAACAGCCACGTTGGCACTTTGATTTTAGCCCTGTATGACTCACTCCAGACTTCTGACTTTTAGAACGGTAAAATAATAAATTTGTGTTAAGCTATTAATGCAGTGGTAATTTGTTACAATAGCAACATAAAAGTAATACAGCGTCTGCAATGTCCCAGGTACCGCACTAGGTCCCTATCACAGGTAATTTCATTTCAGACCCATAAGAGCCCTGTGAAATACTATCACCCTCATTTCACAGATGTGAAAAGTGAGGCTCCAAGAGACCACATAAGCAATTACTGGAAGGGCTGAAGCAGAACTCAGGTATATGCCACTTCAGAATCTCTTTCTTTCTCAATACAACATGTACAAGAAAATAACTAATATTGACAGTTTACACTCATCTGAAACCTGTGCTGTGAAATTTACATTTCTTAAAATTTTACTTTATTAGCATATAATGTATTATTTTCTTCAGGGGTACAGCTCTGTGAATCAACAGTCTTACACAATTCACAGCACTCACCATAGCACATACCCTCCCCAATGTCCATCACCCAGCCACCCCATCCCTCCCCTCCAGCAACCCTGTTTGTTTCCTGACATTAAGGGTCTTATGGTTTTTCTTCCTCCCCAGTCGCAACTTGTTTCATTTTTGCGACAACGTGGATGGAACTAGAGGGTATTATGTGAAGCTCATATGATCTCTCTGATATGAGGAATTTGAGAGGCAGGGCGGGGTGTTGTGGGGTGAAGGGAGCAAAATTCACATTTATAATTTCATTTAATCCTCCCTGAGACTGAGACTTAAAAAAATATTTAGCAGGGCACCTGGGTGGCTCAGTTGGTTAAGCAACTGCCTTCGGCTCAGGTCATGATCCCGGAGACCTGGGATCGAGTCCCGCATCAGGTTCCCTGCTCGGCGGGAAGCCTGCTTCTCCCTCTCTCACTCCTCCTGCTTGTGTTCCCTCTCTCGCTGTGTTTCTCTCTGTGAAATAAATAAATAAAATCTTAAAAAAAAATAAAAATAAAGAACTTATTAAAAAAATATTTAGCTGTTGGACAACAATGGGAAAATGACTTATTGTCTGTGACTCAGTTTCTCATCTGTAAAATGGAGCTGAAAGTAGTATTAACATGCCTCAGGAGTGTGTTATAAAGATGAAATAAGGGCATCTGGATGGTTCGGTCAGTTAATTGACCGCCTTTGGTTCAGATCATGATCCCCAAGTCCCAGGATCAAGCCCCGTATCAGGCTCCTTGCTCAATGGAGAGCCTGCTTCTCCCCCTCCCTCTGCTCCTCCCCAGCTTGCATCATTCTCTCACACTCACTCACTCCAATAAATAAATAAAATCTTAGACATGAAATTATTTAATATTTGTGGGGAAAGAAAGATTAGGAGCACGGGGGGTTGGGGGAGTTCAGTCGATTAAGCATCTGACTCTTGGTCTCAATTCAGGTCATGATCTCAGGGTCATGAAATGGAGTCCTCTGTCAGGTTCTACATTCCATGTAGAATCCGCTTCAGATTCTCTCTCCTCCCCTCCCGCTCATGCTCTCTCTCTAAATTAACCTTAAAAAAAAGGTTAGATCATTGTTTAGAACATATTAAATACTTTAAAAGTAACAAGGATGATAAATTCTCTCAGGAATGTAGTCATGCCTCATCTGGTAGCTAACAGGTAACCTTGAACTAGTTCCTTGACTAGCTTACGAGGCCTTCAAATATTGTTATCTCGTGATTCGAGAACTGTCTAGGCCTCAGTTTTCCCAAGTATGAAATGAGGGCTTTGGAAAATAAAAAGTTCTGTCATTACATGATAGCAAGGGAATTCTGGTGGTGGTTAAGCACATCAAAGGTTCCACTTATTCTGTGCTTCGCAAAACGAAAACTATTTATCGTGTTCGTACCCAGGGTATTTGAGAGCTCAAGGCAAACAGATCATTGCATGTCACAAAGCAGTTTATTTGTAGATGACAGTTTCTCCTTGCCAAGTCCTTTTAATTAGATGCTTTTGCTTCCTAAAATGAGGAAGATCATTAAACTGACTTTTGAAAAATGTAACAGCTCTTATATATTTCAAAGCAGTGAACACTATGACACCCAGCATTATTTTTACCAGTAGCTAACCTTTTGTCATTTCTTTTCTGCCTCCTTTTAACAGTTGGGAGATGGGCCTAATATCCGTGCATGCCAGGTATCTCATTTAGCATGACAGAAAATTGGTAGGAGAGAAGAGCACAAGCTCAAACTGAAATGACTCATCCGCAAACCACAGATTCTCTGGCAACAAGAAAGATCACATCCCACCATGTGATGGGGGTCGTGGGCCCTGCTGGGTGCCAGAGGTAAGAAGCGGATGAGAAAGCAAGCCGAAACAGAAGACAGAGAAGCTCAGAGTGATGATCTTGGAGGGGAAGACAAACTGCCTCTCCTCCCACCAAGGCCAAGGCCAGCGTCGCTGGGATTTACCTTTTATATCCTGACAATTTCAGATACCAACAGGTAACTACCCAGCAATGAAAGACTTTTCTTTTCAGCAGGCTTTCTCAAACTGTTTGGACACCGCCCTACCTCCCAAGTAGGTCCTGTGGACTAAATGTCTGCATCCCCCACAAACTGTGTATGCTGCACTCCTAACTGACAACGTGAAGGTATTAGAAGGATCGTTGCGGGAGGTGATTAGTTCATGGTGGGCAGAGTCCTCTTACCCATCCCACTATGTCGGCCATGAGCAAACCTGAGAGCACGGCTTCAGCTGTGAACCTCACCACGCCGGCACCCTAATCTTGGACAGTGAGGAATAAATTTCTGTTGTTTATAAGCCACCCACTCTAGGGCATTCTGTTACAGCAACCCGATCGACTCAAACACAAGGTTAATAGTTTCTAGCTATTTTCACAAAATATGAGAGCCTCTCTTTACCATCATTTTCTCACACCTCCATGTGACAATAGTTATGCTTCACGACTGATGGGTGAGAAAACAGTGACAAATAGTAACCGAAACCCGGGATATATACATTCAAAGAATGCTATATACATGTGCAAGTAATATATTGAATAAGTTTCCAGCAAGTATCTTGTGAAGTTCTTAAGATAATTTTATCCCTCCCCACTCTTGAGGCTGCTGTCAAGTGGGCATTCTGTCTCTTTTTTCCTCCTACTTCCTTGTCCTGATCGGGCCACCGAACCTCCTCCTCAAACATGGTTGCTATGGAACTTGAATTCAATGCTCTGACCAATCAGGCTCGCTGTTACTTTCTCAGGGGTTTATCCAGCTTCTCTCCAACACACAGTACTTCATATACAAAACCTGGGGCAAAATCTCCCTATAAAACTCAGAGTGTGCCTCCCAAATGTGTCCTTGCTATCCCACGTCAGATCTACCGCCTAGTCCTTGCACCCCTGTTCTGACATCCCTGTGTTACTCATTCCACAGCCAACTTCTCTGCTGGGAATGAGAGGAGTGTGTCAGGGCACCTTCAATGAGGACAATACCCTTTGATATGGCCTTGAAAGATGGGAACGCAAGAAGAAAGGAAAACGCATTCCAAGTGTTGAGCACTGCTTATCAGAACAGAATTACCTGCTCAACATCAGATGCCTGGAGCCCACGCCCAGAGATTCTGACTCCTTAAGACTGGGCCGGGGGCAGAAACTCTCCCGCTCAGCAAAGGCCCCACACAGTTCTGCTACTGGTGGTTTATAGAACACACTTTAAGAAACATATCTAGACACAGACTTAGCATGTCAAATACAGTTTATTCATCTACAGAACTGTGCAGGGAAACCCCATTCAGTGTCTAGGGTGATAGTTGGGGCTCATGTGAAGAAACTGACCCCTGCACACAATGAAAGACAATCTTGATCCCCATGTATTGCTGAATAATGGCATACTAAACAAATTCTGCCTAACAATGGCCTAGTTCTTTCTTTTGCTTTCTAACTCCATGAAACCTCAATTTTCCAAGTATATCATCTGTGTTATTTTGTTTTTGTCCTGCAAATCACTAAACAAGAAAGAGTCCTTTTGTATACCTAAACAGCTTTATATCAAAATGTCATGACACTTCACATTTTAAGGTGGCACACTTCATGATTCTTGGCCTCAGAGCTGTTGGCATCTGCACAAAGGTAGTTTTTGCACATGAACCAAAATGCACTTATAAATTCAAGGTCGAGGAGAGGAGTGAAAAGAAGGTATTTGCACATATGAGCAAATATGAAAACCTGACTGTAAACTCAGTAAATTACAGCATGAAGCTCATCATGCCGAGGTGATGAGCTTAATCCAAATGTGAATAAGATAGCTATTCTCGGGGCGCCTGGGTGGCTCAGTTGGTTAAGCGACTGCCTTCAGCTCAGGTCATGATCCCAGAGACCCGGGATCGAGTCCCACATCAGGCTCCCTGCTCAGCGGAAGCCCGCTTCTCCCTCTCTCACTCCTCCTGCTTGTGTTCCCTCTCTGGCTGTGTTTCTCTCTGTCAAATAAATAAAATCTTTAGGAAAAAAAAAAAGGATAGCTATTCTCCCTCGCTTATCTGAGTCAGGCCCCACTCCAACCCAGTCACCAATGGACAAGTATAAATGGTCTGGGGATAAGACAATACCTAGCTCCACAGAAGACATCCCAGATATGTGTCAATGATAAAAACATGTGTGGGGTGCCTGGGTGACTCAGTGGGTTAAGCATCTGCCTTTGGCTCAGGTCATGATCCCAGGGTCCTGGGATCCAGTCCCACAACAGGCTCCCTGCTCAGTGCCTGCGTCTCCCTCTGCCTGCAACTCTGCCTGCTTGTGCTGTCTCTCATTCTCTCTTTCTCTCTCTCTCTCTCTCTCTCTCTCTCTCTCTGTCAAATAAATGAATTTTAAAAATCTTTAAAAAATAATGTCAATTCAAATATAATGGTTTTCTGTGCCACCTTTTGTACCTTTAGATAAATGTGTTAAAACATCCTTTAGGGGCGCCTGGGTGGCTCAGTGGGTTAAAGCCTCTGCTTCAGAGCATGATCTCAAGGTCCTGGGATCCAGGCCTGCATTGGGCTCTCTGCTCAGCAGGGAGCCTGCTTCCTCCTCACTCTCTCTGCCTGCCTCTCTGTCTACTTGTGATCTCTCTCTGTCAAATAAATAAATAAAATCTTTAAAAAACTCTTTAAAAAAAACATCCTTTGGCAAGTCAAGCTGAGGGGGGAAGATATAGTGAGTGATACTTTGTAGATGGATGGGAAATGGAAGAGAGGAGTCTATCAAGGTAACTTCAAAATGCAATATTTGGACATACAATTTTGTCAATCGTACCTCAATAAAAATTTTAAAATGCAACACTCTAAAGAGAAATGGAAGTTTCACATGATCCATTGTGCTTCTGAATCATTCTCTGAATTCCACTGAAGAATATATGAGAAATTTAAAAAATCCTATCAAAAAAAAGCCTCGGTTGTTGTCTTACGCTTGATTAGCCATTGTCATAATTCAAGGAGGCTTAGGCCCAATGCATGCCGGGACTTTGCCAAGAAGGCACCTTTGTTAATTGGAAAGATGATGGGACTAGTCAAGATAGAAATTGAAAAACTAATTGCATAGGCTAGCTTAGAAAGGGCAGCTAAGTCTCCCAGAGGGTATGAGAGTTTCTCTTCAAAACCAGAAAACATTCAGTATTGGTCTCTTATCCAATAAGGTCAGTGAATCAGTTCGGAATCCAAGTGACCAAACACATCAAAGACACACAATCAGTCAGGCTCTGAACAATTCCTCCATATAGAAAAAGTCTCTAAAGCAGCAGCTGACCATAAGGGAACAGGATCTAACCCCCTAGGAAAGTACTGGCAAGAATTTGCCGTGTATGAGAGCCCTACTTAACTGAGTCAATGTCCGTAATGGAATCCTATCCCAGCTGTTCCTGGGTAATGCGGATGACAAGATGACGATCTAGACCTGACCTCTGAAACCACCCCCTGCAACTGAGTTCGTACAAATAATGGGTATAACAGCACGGGGCTTGGCTTGCAAGCAGCCCTCAGTAAGTGACAGCTGTTACCACAAAAGTTCCTTAGAAACCTCTCACACGACCTTTCAGTTACCCTTGCCTTCTGCGAGGCCAATTCTGAATCGCATCTGTTTTTGTTCAGCCTCTGTTCCTCTCATGCTGTGACTTAAAGACCCTATGGGGGTGCAGAGTTCACAAGGGCACTAGGCCTGGAGACCACTTAACGGTCAGATTGAGGCTGACAAATGCAGCAGTGAACTACGGGCTCTGAAGTCAAGCCAACTGGATTAAAATTCTGGCCTGTCCATACTGTGTAACCTTAGGCAAGTTGCTCAACTTCTCTGTACCTCTAGTTAGATGCTCCACAAAACAAGCATGACAAAAATATCTCACGGGGTTGGGGCGCCTGTGTGGCTCAATTGGTTAAGCATCTGCCTTCAGCTCAGGTCATGATCCCAGGGTCCTGGGACTGAGCCCCACATTCACTTCCCTGCTCAGCGGGAAACCTGTTTCTCCCTTTCCCGCTCCTACTGCTTGTGTTCTCTCTCTCGCTATGTCTCTGTCAAGTAAAAAATAAAATCTTTAAATATATATATATATATATATATATATATATATATGTATCTCACAGGGTTGTCAGAAAAATTACATTGACACAGTATATGTGAAGTACTTAAACATGGTACTTAACACACAGTAACCATTCATTAAACGTTCTTACTTGTAATCATTATTTCTCTTCTCATTCAGGACTGGCTCAGGAAGGAGGATGCAATCTGCAGTTTCGGATACCTACGAGCTCACCTGGGCAAAGCTGAGGAGGACGGACAAGAAAGGAAACAGAGCAAGAGCTAATTAATGAAGGTGGTAATGGCTGATAGAGATGTGGAAGACAGATTTAAAGCTTACTAGGGGGAATGCCTGGGTGGCTCAGTAGGTTAAGCATCTGCCTTCTTCAGCCTGGGTCATGATTCTGGAGTCCAGGGATCGAGTCCCACATCAGGCTCCCCACTCGGCGGGGAGTCTGCTTCTGCCTCTGACCTCTCCCCTCTCATGCTCTCTCTTTCTGTCAAATAAATTTAAAAAATAATAAAAGATAAAGTTTAATAGGGGCCTTAGGGAGGCACTTGGGTGTTTCAGTCAGTTGTGCGTTGGACTCTTGATTTCCCCACAGGTCCTGATCTTGGGGTTCTGAGAGGGAGCCACGCTGAGCGGGAAGTGTGCTTCTCTCCCTCTCCCTCCGCCCCTCCCCTCCTTCAGATTTGCGCATGTGCACGTGCGCACTCTCTTAAATCATTTTTATTTAAAGAATGAAAAATATGGGGGCCTTAGGTGCTTGAATCCTGAAGCAATGTTTTCAATTCAGGTTTCCAATACTGTGGCATATGTAAGGTGGGAGAACTGATGATTATCGGGGACACTGACCCACCCCCCTCCCTTCACAGGAGAGCTTTGGTCCAACGGCCCTTGGCAAGTCAGGTGGCGGACACTGCCAAGGATCTCCTCCCTTTGTAAGAGTGCCCTAAGCTCGTTTGGTAAAAGAAGATTTTTTGTTCATTTATACTAGTAATTTTTTCACTGTAGTGCTGTACTCAACCCTAAACCCCCATCAGCTAACATGGCAGTTATTACATTTGGCTTAATGAAAAGGAAACTAATGAGTGTAACTAAGGTGATTAGCCAAAATGAATCACCAATTTAGGGAGGAGAGCTGGTTCAGCAGGGGTCCCGCGCACTTCCAGGTGTGGGCTCCAAATCGCAGCTTCCAGCAAGCGCTAGAAAGAAGTTGATGAGGGGAAATCACCCCAGCAGACCTACATGCAGCACTTTCGTTATGCCTAAGTAGCCACCCTACCCTCCCTCCCTGGCTCTCTGAAGCCCTGGCCATTTCACTCTCGGGGCAACTGCCACTGTAGAGTGTAAGGACTGCCCGATGGAAGGCAGGAAAGCACAGAAGAGACCGGGCTCTGAAGGCAGACAAACCCGTGGCTGGATCCTGGAGCTTCCTCTACTAGCTGTGTGGGCTTGAGTGAGCTATTTGACTTTGATGAGCATCAATTCCCTCAAAATAGGAGTCAAATTGGTATCCCAGAAGGCTGTTATAACAATTTAATGACACCATAGCTTCATTCAGCAAATGTTTATGGAATGTCTATTTTATGGATGACTGAGACTGCATGGGGTGCTACACGCACAACAGAGAAAAAGCTTTTTCTGGCCTCATGGAACTTACCATCACAAGGGGGAAACAAGAGTGTCCCCACCGAACTATAAATAGACTTCATGCTCACAGCGGGGCAACAGCAACTGGTGACTGGAAGTCATTCAAACTAGAAACCAGTCCTCTTGCCCACCTTTAACTATTCTGAAAATGTATCCCTTCCCCCAGCCACTGCAATGTTGTGCACTGTTGGCCTATTAAAATGTTCATTCACGGGGCGCCTGGGTGGCTCAGTTGGTTAAGCGACTGCCTTCGGCTCAGGTCATGATCCCGGAGACCCGGGATCGAGCCCCACATCGGGCTCCCTGCTCGGCGGGAAGCCTGCTTCTCCCTCTCTCACTCCCTCTGCTTGTGTTCCCTCTCTGGCTGTGTTTCTCTCTGTCAAATAAATAAAAAAATATTTAAAAAAAAAAAAAAATAAATAAAATAAAATGTTCATTCACTCATTCAACATTGGATACTGGTAGAAATGGGAGAGCAGTAAGTGTGCCTTGGTCATAGTGAGGAGGACGGAGTGGAGGAGGAAGAAAGTGGAAAGTCTGGCAGAAGCAATCTTGAGCTTCTTAGGACATATTAAAGAGTTTGTATTTTAGATCAAGTACCATTGGGAGCCATGAAAGAGTTTAGGAAATAGGTAAAGATCATTTTGTATTTTCCAACGATCCTCCTTTTCCAATGTCTTATTATTTTTTTAAGATTTTATGTATTTGACAGAGAGAAACACAGCTAGAGAGGGAACACAAGCAGAGGGAGTGAGAGAGGGAGAAGCAGGCTTCCCGCTAAGTAGGGAGTCAGATCCCGAGGAGAAGGCAGACGTTTAATGACTGAGCCACCCAGGCACATCTCCAATGTTTTAGAATGAAAATTGTCCAACTTACAGCAAGTTTTAAGTTACTGTACAGTGAACACCTCATCCCAGTGATAAGAGTATATGATTTGCCTTTATTAGACTTGCTCCATGACATAAATAACCATCTAGCGTCCTATGCGCCCAATCTTCATCTGCATTTCAGATTACGTTGCAGTCATCATATGAGGGTACTCACAGAAAATTCTGGGGTGCTGGAAATAGTCTACATCTTTATCTGAGGAATAGTTACAAGTATATATTTGTATGGAAAAATTCACCCATTAAGATGAGTGCACTTTGCACATATCACTATACATCCATCATACATCAGTGTAAAAGGGAACAAAAAATATCTGGGCAGGATGAAGACACAGATTGGAAGGGGTCAAGTAGAGAAGAGGTGACATCAGTGAAAAATCTATTATAATCCGCAGGGGAAAAAAATGATACCTTCCACTATGGTGGTGGTAGTGAAGAGGGAAAGAAATAGATTTAATGTACATTTCAGAAGAAGCACTATTAGAATTTCCTGGGGCTCTCAATGTGAGGGGCAAGTGAATAGTTAGTTGGTGGGTGCCATGCACGATGACAGGATACACAGAAGAAAAACCGGAATGGTGGTGAGGTAGGGAAAACTAAAGAGATGGCCGGGTTTTGAAAATGGTTTGTTTCTGTGGTCTCTAGGATATCCAGATGCCACTGTCAAGTTTTCAGTTACATATATGGATCTAGAGCTCAGAAGTCCAGAATAAAGATAGGAATGTGGGAGTTATCAGGACATAGATGGTATCTGAAACCAAGACAACAGCTGAGATCCTCCAAGAGAGAATGTAGCAGGAGAGGAAACAGAACTAGGGATAATTTATGTGAAGAACTTAGCACTTACCACTGCACATAGTTAGAAAACAAATGGTAGCAGCTCTTCTTCTTCTTCTCTTCTTCTTCATCATCATCATCATCATCATCATGACTAGGCCCATCATCATCATCATCATCATCATCATCATCATCACTAGACCCCAACATAACAAAAAGAGGCAGCCTGATAGGTAGAAAAGATTCTGACCCCGGGGTTAACTTTAAGAGCTCAAAGATGCAGTTCTCATTTTCTGCTCTCTCTGCTTCTGAATAATGCAAAAGACAGATGCCTGACAAAGCAGAGTATTTTACTTCCAGACCATTTAGCAAACATGTAATGAGAGTTCAATCTGGGCCTAGGAACAAAGAATCCTAAAAAATGTAACAATAACATTTCCATTTAAGGTTGCCTACTGTATCTGGTCAGTTGGGAGCATTATCTATTCCATCCTCACCAAGACCCTGCAGTAGCTTGGCATAATTATTCCCTTATACAACAGTAAAAGCAATACCCATACAGGTTGAGAAACTTCTCCAAGATCAAAGAGCCAGTAAGTAGAAGAGCTAGGACTCCAACTCCAGGCAGTCTACATCCAAAACCCACACTTTTTCCACTATTACATTACCCCAAGTTCACTTAAGGAGATAAAATGCAGGGACACCTGGGTGGCTCAGTTGCTTAAGCAACTGCCTTCGGCTCGGGCCATGATCCTGGAGTCCTGGGATCGAGTCCCGCATCAGGTTCCCTGCTTGGTGGGAGGTATGCTTCTCCCTTTGACCTTCCCCCGTCGTCGTTGTGCTCTCCCTCACTCTCTCTCTCTCTCTCTCTCTCTCTCCCAAGTAAATAAAATATTTTTTAAAAAGGAGATAAAATGCAGCCATAAAATCCAATTCAAAAAACAGTTAAGTGTTTGAAGCCATACTGGAAGTATAAAGAAAAATATCTAATCATCACTCTACAGGCACTGTGCTTTGCCACACACCACTCAGTGTATTAAACATATATACCCCTTTACTCCTCACAACAGCCAACTTAATCAAGTAGACACAATTATCTTTCTCTCTTGACAGGTGAGGAAACCGAGGCACAGAGGGGCTAAGTAACTTGTCCAAGGTCACACTTCTCCTGCGAAAAAGCATGACCTTGAATTCAAATCCAGTCAGTCAGGTTCAGAGAGGAAAAAGAAGGAGGCAACTGGCAAGAAATCACAGAAGGCTTCACAGAAATGGCAAGATTTGAGCTAAATCTTAAAAAACAGGAGGATTTAGAGAAGTTTGAAGCAACTTGCAGGAAAAGCAGCAGGAGCAGACTCTCCAGAGCAGAGCAGGATAGGGGAAGGGAGAAGAAATGCCTCTCTCTCCTCCTCCCCAACCGTCACCCCAACAGGAAGCTCCCTCAGCAAGTTGGACAGGTGCTTCAAGAGGCACAAAAAACAGGAGAACCCAAATGCAAAACATGTAGAGCTGCAGATCAGGGAGGGAGCATAGGACCTGATGTCAGTCTAAGAGCTGTTATCGGTTCGGCTTCCATTCATGGCTCCCTGGAGCTGGGAAGCACGGCCTCACAGGCCAAGGCCAGCACCGCCACACCCTGTGAACTTCCTTGCGTTTTCCCTGTTATTTCCCTGCTTCCTACTGGATAGCTCAAATACGATACGGGAACTCAGAAAGCAACCCCATAACTGAAAGGGGTAAACAAGTACGACACGAAAAGAGTATAAAAAAGGAAGAATTATAAGACACTAAAACTATTAAAAATGGGAAGTCAGTAGGTAGGGACATCAAACCAGGAGATCACTTCACAGACAGAATTGTGTCGCCATGGCAACCCACTGTCCTTGCGCTGCCCTTAGTAAAGCACCCCCATTCCCACCTCCAGGACCCTCATCGACTAGAGATTTTCTTTCTCTAAATCAAGGAACTCCACTAAATAAGAAAGTCTCCCAGGTAATGAGCCATCCAGAGGAATTCAGGGGCATCCCATGCCTCCATAAACACGTGTGAAAAGATCTGAATCTCATTTTGGGTCATCGTTCAAATGTCTTTTGCAGTTGTAGACCCTGATGCATTTGCACAGTTAATTCATACCATGTGACATGGTAACTGGATGGTCATAGCCCCACTTAAAATGCCCTTCTTTACATTTCAAGTTTTAATGTATGAAACTTCTAGGTTATTTCAAATAGATCATATACACGTAGAGGAATACTTGAAAAGTGTGCACAGGTTTATATACGCCCAGAAAAGAAAAAACAAAAAAACAAAAAAAACCCAAGCAGCACACTTTAGTTATACCCTTCATTCTTTCACTCCAGAAATATTTACGGAGCACCTCCGAGGACTGGCAGAGCAGACGTCGTCCCCTACCTCCACCTCCCCTACCTTCATTTTTACTGACACCTTTGGCAGTGATTGGTAATTTTAGCAAAATAACAAGCAAGCAATATTAATAAGGAAAATAGCTCTCATATAGAAGCACCCTTCAGAAGTTACTAAAGATTAAATAAAGCCTGTTCTCAAAGAAGACTTTAAGTAATCAACTGTGCAGAAGTCATTCTCAGGCCTCATTAAAAAAAAAAGTGTCAAATCAAAGTCCTAGGTGTTGATTGCTAGACAGAGAGAGCCAAAAGCCTGGGGAAGAGCAAAAGCAGTAAAAATGGAAGCTGGAGCGTCATTAGGGAAAGAATGGACTCCTGGAGCCTTCATTTCACTTAGAACTGTTCAGTTGAACAAGTGGAAAAAGTACAAAACTAGTTTTTGCACCATCCTAAAGATTCAATGCACGTTCGTAATTGGCAACTCACAAGATTGTGTTCTTTCTGGTGAGCTTAATCTTGAAGCCCTTCCAGACAATTTAAGACATAAATGGCAGCATTCGTAGAGGCCAGATGCAGGCGATGCATCACTGAGCAAGAACAATAAACACGCTCCCCGACTTCCCAAAAATATATGTCTCTTTTCCAGAGAAAACAGACAAGAATGTTCAAAACCGTATGGTAAGTGGTATAATCAGGAAAGCACTGAAGGCTTCGACGGCTGCATGGGGGGGGGGGGTGAAGATGACAGTTTCCTGGAGAAAGTGATATCTAGGCCAAAACTTAAAAATGAGTACAGGTTAGGAAGAAATATCCCTTCAAGAAGAAACTGATGAACTAGATTACTTTATAGAATAATTTTAATATAGGAGCTAATGTGGGTAGGAATAAAACTGCTTACTTGTTAAGTAAAAAAAGATTGAAGAATGAAACACTATTCTAAATAATATAAGAATCAATAATGATGAAAATCCAGTAAGAAATATATAGTATAAAGGATTATAAGAAGGTATTTAAGGGGTGCCTGGGTGGCTCAGTCGTTAAGCATCTGCCTGTAGCTCAGGTGATGATCTCGGAGTCCTAGGATCGGGCCCCCACATGGGGCTCCCTGCTCAGCGGGAAGCCTGCTTCTCCCTCTCTTACTCCCCGTGCTTGTGTTCCCTCTCCAGCTGTTTCTCTCTGTCAAATAAATAAATAAAAATCGTTTTTTAAAAAAAGGGCATTTAAAAAATGGAAATGAACAAAAAGTGTTACGGCATTCAAAACAATGCAATAGACATAAAAGAAGTAGACAAAGGAGATTCAATACAAAAATAGAGACAAAGAGTACACCAAAACATGAATTAGAAATTATTTAAACCTTCCCAGAAATAAACATACAAAAAAACCTGAAACGTATACTTAAAAAAAAAATTTACCCCAACTTTAGAAAAACTGATACAGAACAATTAACACTAAAACACAACTTCATAAAATGATTAGATTTCAATGATAAAGAATTCCCAGGAAAAAAAGATAAAGTCAGCATTAAGAGAAATAACCAGGCTGACCACAAAGGTCTCCAGAGTAACATTCGATACTAGAAAACAGTGAAATAATATCTGTCCGAATATCTTCAGAAAAAGAAAAATGTAAGCCATATCCTGCTACAGTCTTTCCTGAAGAAAAGCAACAAATGTTTCAGATGATACAAGAACTCAGGGGATAACACTGCAATGAGCACATCTTAAACACACTGCTGGAGGACAGACTTCAGCCAACTCAAAAGACGGATAGAGACTCTCTGGCCAGAGGATGAGCACTAAGCATGGAAAACATCTAATACTTGAAATAACCCTGGAAATTATGGTTATAGAGTAGAATATAAATCTTATAAATAAAGATGCATAGCTAAAAGCTATATAAAATTATATGTAAAAGTATATAAGTAATCAAAAATAAAGATAGGCAGGGAGATAAAAGGCAGGACTTAGGGGCACCTGGGTGCCTCAGCGGGTTGGGCATGATCTCAGGGTCTTGAGATGGAGCCCCTCCTGGAGCTCCAAGCTCCATGGAATCTGGGAATCGCGGAAAATGGGAATCTGACAGAGATTCTCCCTCTCCTCCTCCCTCTGCTCATGTGCTCAACACTCGTGCTCTCTTTCAAATAAATCGTTTTTGGGTTTTTTTTAATGAAGGCAGGACTTAATACAGGTGTATTGATTTCTTCATATTTTTTAAAGATTTTATTTATTTATTTGACAGAGAGAGACCACAGGCAAGCAGAGAGAGAGGAGGAAGCAGGCTCCCTGCTGAGCAGAGAGCCCAATGTGGGCCTCGATCCCAGGACCCTGAGATCATGACCTGAGCTGAAGGCAGAGGCTTTAACCCACTGAGCCACCCAGGCACCTGATTTCTTCATATTTTAAAGGTGGAAAACAAAGGACATCACTCAAGGCATATAAATCAAGTCAGATCTCTAGGCATATTTAAAAGTATAAAGCTAAACAAATAAACTAAGAAAATAATATAACCAACTAAATGGGGAAGGCAGGGAAAGGAGATAGTAGTAAAATAAAGTAGATATATTTTGCTTTTGCTCATGCACGGTCAATAGACATCATTTTTTTTATTGGAGGATTAAGATTAACTATACTTACAAAAGTAAGCATGTCAAGAACTAGAAAGAGAATACAAACTTTACAAATTATTGGCCACAGGGATGCCTGGGTGGCTCAGTCAGTTAAGCACCTGCCTTTGGCTCAGGTCATGATCCCAGGGTCCTGGGATTGAGACCTGCATCAGGCTCCTTGCTCAGTGCGGAGTCTGGTTATCCCTCTCCCTCTGCCTGCCACTCCCCCTGCTTGTGCTCTCTGTCTCTCTTGCTCTGACAAAGAAACAAATAAAATATTTTTAAAAGTTATTGGCAAGAATACTATTTCTCCCTCCCTCCATCTACACACACACACACACACACACACACACACACACACACACACACACCCCGTATAAAGCTATATGAGGAGTTAATGCAGGAGGCCAATTTTATTCAGTTTTTCCTTATTGCTGTAGCCATGACAATGACCCTTGGTCAAACTCTGAGAAGTACACTATATGAACGTTCACATGAAAGTTCACAGAGTCACTGATTAGCAATGTTTTCCTATAATCCCAAGGCAGCGGGTCATGACAAACTAGGCTTTCAGCATGTTTAAAGTAAACATAAAGATATATAATACACACCTTGTACCTGGTTTTGGGATCCACACTATGTCTAGAAACGTGGCAATTACATCTCCACAACAACAAAAAGAACAAAGGAAATTGAATCATCACCAATTTCTGCTTACAATCAGAAAAAAAAAATAGATCCCAAGCTAGAGACTTACAAATTTACCTATTAGCATCACTAGTATTCCATTTGGCTCTACCAAAATATGTAGTGTTCACCATCTTTTAAAAGAAGCACACCTAACCACTGTGGCTTTTCAACAATTCTATTACTGTTACATAATTTTAAAATTTAGTTTTATTTTCTCCAGTTTTACTGAGATATAATTGATATATAACACCGCATAAGTTTCAAGTGTGCAACATAATGGTTTCATAAATGTAAATATTGCAAAATAATCGCCATAGTTAACAACCATCAGTTCACCTGGTTAAAAATTTTTTTTCTTCTGGTAAGAATTTTTAAGGTCTCTCTTAGCACGGTATTGTTAACAGCGGTCACCATGCAGTACATGACATTCCCAGCACCTATTTATTTTATTACTGGAGGATTCTACCTTTTGACTACCTTTACCCAATTCCCGACCCCTAATCCCTGCCTGTGACAACCATCAATTTGCTTTTTCTATGAGTTTATTCTTTTTAGATTCCACATATAAGTGAGATCATATAATATTTGTCTTTGTCAGACACAAAGCATAAAGCCCTCAAGGTCCAAAATGGGAGGACTTCCTTCCTTTTATGGTTGAATAATATTCTATTGTGTCAATACACCACATTTTCATTATCCATTCATCCACTGATGGGCATTTACGTTGTTTCCAGGTCATGACTCTTGTAACTAACTACGGACTGAATGCAGGGCTGCAGATAGCTCTTCACAATAATAATTTCCTTTCCTTCAAATAAACAGCAAGAACTTAAACTGCTGGATCATACGGTTATTTATTTTTTGAGCAAGCTCCATGTTCCTTTTCTTGTAATAATGAAAAATCCTAATTTTACCTAAATCAAATCCTTCCTTCTAGTTCAGGTTAGGGAGTTGTAATATAAAAATTCCTTTTGCTAGACTTTTCTCTTCCTGATCATGCTTCCCAACTCCCTTATTTTGGAAGCTCCCGGTCAAAGAAGTGGAGGAGTTCAGGGATATTACTTGACTCTCTGAGTGCTTTTGGGGTCTGGATCTAGGCACAGGCAATAGCTAAAGTAGACTGGGTTTCCTAGGCTGGGTTTCCTAGGCTGTTTCAAACGGCCATCTCTTCTGTTGTTCCTTTGGCCCCACAGGTGCAGCTCCAGTGCCTCTAAAACCAGAAGTTTACACTGCTAAAAGAGGCTCTTTCTACAACCCTGGGGCATCCCGCAGTGGAGGTCTGGCATATTTCTCCTTAAGTCTCAATACCTCTCTATGCAGCCCAGTGTACAAGATGCAAGATGATGCCATTCCGACTCTCCCTCCTGATGGCACACATCCATTTCTAGTGCTTTCTCTAACAATTTCTTGAAATACAGACCAACGTGGGAACCAAGAGACATGATGAGGAAATTTATTTTGCACTGTTTATACACAATGCCTTTTGTCTTCAGTATTGAGTATACATAATAGCTATTCAAAAATAAATTAATGAGGGGTGCATGAGTGGCTCAGTCATTAAGCGTCTGCCTTCAGCTCAGGTCATGGTCCTGGAGTCTCCTGCTCAGCGGGAAGCCTGCTTCTCCCTCTCTCACTACCCCTGCTTGTGCTCCCTCTCTAGCTGTGTTTCTCTCTGTCAAATAAATAAATAAAATCTTTTTAAATTTTTTAATTAATTAACTAATTAATGAATGAATTTAAAAAGTCTATCTTTAAAACAAAGCTAGGGCGCCTGGGTGGCTCAGTTAGTTAAGCATCTGCGTTTGACTCAGGCCGTGGTCCCAGGGTCCTGGGATGGAATTCTGGATCAGGCTCCCTGCTCAGTGGGGAGTCTGCTTCTCTCTCCCTCTTCCACTCCCCCCTGTTCATTTCTCTCTGAAATAAATAAGATTAAAAACCAAGCCATAGGACTGGTAGAAAATATTTGCAACTCATATATCAGTCAAATCAATTTATCCAGAATACATAAAAGAAAACTCTTATAAGTCAAGAGTAGAATGAGAAACAATCCAATAGAAGAATGGGCAATATATTTCAAAAGGCGCTCCATGAAGATACACAAATTCCCAATAAACACATGAACAAATGCTCGACATCATTAATCATTAAGGAAATGTTTATTAAAATCCCAGTGAGATAACACTGAATACCCACTGTAATGCCTAAATATACAAAGAATGGCAACACTGAGAGGAAGAAGATGTGGAATAACTAAAATTTAAATAAACATTGGTGGAAATGTATATAGTACAACTTCTTTAGAACATAGTTTAGAAGTTCTGTAAAATATTAAAATATCTACCATGTAACACATCTATTCCACTCTAAGATATTTACCCAAGAAGAGTTAAAACTTATATCCAAAGACTTGTGCATGAATGATCATAACATCTTTATACAGAATACCTCAAAACCAGAAACATCTCAACCTTCAGGGGGCCAGGAAGGATGGGTTTGGCCTTGGCTACCGCAGTGCAATGTGATTCGAGATTCTGCCCGGGATCAGCATCATGGCTGTGAGCTTGGTCACCCCCAGTACAGCCGGGTTCAGTAAAGGGGGCAAGTAAAAAGGGTTGTTATTCATATCAGTGGAATTTTATGGAAAGAGATAGGTGCATCTCTGGAGCTAATCATTACAATGGGCCAAAGGGTTTGGAGAGTATCAATTACTGAAGTATTTTCCTGATTAATGAAAAAATAACTAGGTTATGCTCATCTATCCCTTCTAGGTTATGCAATGTTTTAATTTAGTGCATAATAACATGAAATAATAAAACAATAGAACAGAATAAAAAATAAAACAGAATAAAAACAAAATAAAGAAACAGGTCAAAACTCATCACACTGTATAAGTTAAACATATATACAGTTCACTCTTTGTAAATTATAGCTCAGTGAATATTTGGTTGAGGAAAAAAGCATGGGGCACCTGGGTGGCTCAGTTGGTTAAGCGACTGCCTTCGGCTCAGGTAGTGATCCTGGAGACCCGGGATCAAGCCTCACATCGGGCTTCCTGCTCAGCGGGAAGCCTGCTTCTCCCTCTCTCAGTCCTTCTGTTGTGTTCCCTCTCTAGCTATGTTTCTCTCTGTCAAATAAATAAATAAAATCTTTAAAAAAAAAGGCACAAAATTCTCTTTAGGAACAAAAAAAGTATCTATGGGATACCTTACATTGTAAGAGAAATTTACTATTTATCAAATGTGTAGACGTTTTAAGATTTTATTTATTTATTTATTCATGGTGGGGGGGAAGGAGGGGTGGAGGGAGAAGGGGAGAGAGAGAATCTCCAGCAGACTCTGTGCTGTGCGTGAAGCCCGATGTGGGGCTGGATCCCACCAGCCTGAAATCAGGACCTGAACTGAATCCAAGAGTCCAGCGCTTAACTGACTGAGCCACCCACACATACCTCTCAAATATATTTTTTAATATACACTAACAGACTCCACCTCACAAAGTTGAAAAAGTGAATTAGGGGGTTCTGCCCCACTTCTCTTTTAATATGAAAAAATTAAGGTTTGGGGAAGTAAGAGATCTTCCCCCTATACTATAAACCAAGTGGCAGAGATGTGGTTTGAATTCAGTTCAGTCCCTTCCACTTCACAATGCTCCCTAATGAAGTAGGTCTTTATTAAGCAATGGATGAAAAGAGTCTACTTACCATCGTGATTCTAATTAGTACCTATACAAATTCTGCCCACATCACACTCTGGGAGAATCCTTATTAAGAATACTGGGTATCCAGGCCCATCTACTTGGCTGAAACATGCTCTTCTTGATTTCTAGTGTCCTAATATGTCTACATTGACACTGATGCATATGTATTCTGCCAATCATTAATTACTGAAAATATACACTGTCCTAATTAAGTCATTCTCCTACATAGATCAAAAAGCAAATTGTAGATATGTATACATTATAAAATATTTATTTTTGTCAATAAAATATGTGAAAAAAATTTAAAAGCCACCCAAGTATCCATTCATGGGTGACCAAACAAAATGTCGTATATACTACATACAATAGAATATTATTCAGCCTTAAGATGGAAAGAAATCCTACCACATGATACAACATGGGTGAACCTAGAGAATATTATACAAAGTGAAATAAGCCCATTACTAAAAGACAGATAGTGTACAATTCCATTTAAATGAAGTATCTAAAGAAGTCCAATTCATAAAAACAGAAAGGAAAATGGCAGATTTGAGGGCATGTGGGAGCTGTAGAAGGGGGAGCCACTGTCTCATGGATATAGAGTTTCAGTCTTGAATGATGAAAAAGTTCTTGGTTACACAACAATGTAAATGAACTTAACAGTACTGAGCTACACATCTGGAAATCATTAAGACTGAAATTTTCTATTATGTTTTTATACACAATAAAAGTAAATACGAAATTAGTGCTTAAAATTAATGTTTATTATAAAAATGAAAAGATAGGCCACACCCCATCTTCAAAGTTATATACCCATGGGTACTATATCTTATCTATAAAGCTTTCTACTTCTTGAACAATTTCAGTAATTTATGTTTTCAGAAACTTATGTCACTGAAATCTTCAAATTAAAAAGCATGGAATTATACATGACTTCTAATAATTCTGAAAATCTCAATATTTGTGGTTATAGTCGCTTTCTCATTTTAAGTTTTATGGGTTTTCCTCCTTGCTTACTTTTATTAGGCTAGGCTTTTATCCCCCACACCCACCCTTTCTGTTGTTGTTTTTGTTGTTGTTGTTGTTTTTTACGGATTAGTAGAATTCACTGGTTCCCTATTTTCTAGTTCCTTATTATCTGCTCCCAGTCTTATTGTTTCCTCATTTTTTCCTCTTTATTTACATTGTTGTAACTTTGGAAGCTGAACATTTACTGAAACAAACTGTAAAGCTATAAATTTTCCTCTCATTAAAGCTCAGCTCTACCTCTTAGATTAAGGCACAATACATTCTTGTGATTGTCATTTTTTCAAATAATGTGAACTGTGGCTTTTGCTTTCATCTTCAAACCAAGAATTATTAAACTTTTGCATTTCTTATGTGGAAATAATGTTTCCATTTGCTATGTCTATTATTAATTGCAAATATTACTGAATATTGTACTAGGTATGCTTTTTAGAACTGGGGTTTACATCATGACCAATGCGATCGCATCTCTTTAATGTTCCATGGATACTACAAAGTAAGATATGGTTCTTTCAAATAAACAGTTTTACATGGATTATTAAGTAAAATAAACAGATCCTCTATATTGTTTCATATATCGTGTATTTTTACAAGATGTTAAACTCCCCTCCCCCTATCACATTGGCATACTGTCAGTCTCTCCTTGTATCTGGCAGTATTCAGTCCTCATTTTCAAATGAATCTTGTTTTGTACATAAAGGCTTATAAATAAAAACGTTTTTATTACACTTGCCCTTTTTTTTTAAATTCCTTACCAGGACTGTCAAATTGAACAGAGATGATGGACATGTCCTAGGCCAGTGATGTCCAATATGCCGGCTCTTACGCACTTGAGCAGATGTGGCTACAGGGCACTTGAAATGTGGCTATTACTACTGAGAAACAGAATTTTTAAATTAAACTTTATTTTCATTAGATTAAGTTTAAATTCAAACAGCCACATGTAGCTAGTAACTACACTATTAGAGCAAGGCTAAATTAATAATACATGAATGGCTTTATCTTATGAAGGAATTTCCTTTAGATTTTACTTTGTCAATTAATATTCTGCTTTCTTGGTGCTCTCATTTGCTGATACATGTCATTCTTCTGCCTTTCACCTTTAAGCATTACTTTTATACGTGTCTTTTGTAAACAAGTCACTCTGCAAATCGTTGTCTTATGCTAGAAATGCTTAACTTGCACAGTTATTTGCATTGCTTGGTCTTATATTGTTGTATTCGAATTATGCTTTCTTCCTATTTCCGTTTTTTAATATGAGTTATCTTTGATTGCTTCCCTACTTTAGTAATTTGGAAAGTATACTTTGTGCTTTTATTTCTGCATATGGTTACCCTTATATTTAAATACATGAATCTATGGGGTGCCTGGGTGGATCTGTCGATGAGATGTCAGAGCAGATTCTTGCTTTCGGCTCAGGTCATGATCTCAGCATGATGAGATACAGCCCCATGTCTGGCTCTGTCCTGGGCGTGGAGCCAGCTTATGGTTCTCTCTCTCCCTCTGCCCTTCCTCCCACCAAAAATATAAATCTATGGATCTTCTTGAAACAGTATCTAGTCATTCCTCCTGCACTTTCCTACCCCATCCTGACCGACCAGGTAATGGGGGCATAGTATAAATATTATAGACAAAACTTTATATTTTCAATGCCTGAACCAATGCTATCTACTCTTTCAAGGATTATTAATATGTGTTTTCATGTATAACATCATTTAAATAATTCTATGTTTAAATAAATTCTGTGTATGTTTCAAACTATTTATACTTAAGACCTTTATTTTTTTTCATTATTTTCCAGATTCCTTGCTTATCTATTTTGAGTTACCCCCTCCATTTCCACGGATTCTACAGGGGACATATTTTCTGAACTACTGTATTTCTGAAGGTGTATTTTATTGCATTCTCTGGGTAGAGAACACCTTGGTCAAGATATTTTTCTATCAGATATGTAAATGATGCTCTATTGTCTTATTGCATTTGATATTATACCAAAATGCCACATCTTGTATGTTTTTTAAATTTTGAGGTGACCTGGGGCACCTGGGTGGCTCAGTCGGTTAAGCATCTGCCTTCAGTCTAGCTCATGATCCCAGGGTCCTGGGACTGAGCCCCGAGTTGGGCTCCCTGCTCAGTGTGGGGCCGGCTTCTCCCTCTCCCTCTGCATTCCAGCTCGTGCTCTCTCTCTCTCTCTATCTCAAATAAATAAATAAAATCTTTAAAAACTTTTTTTGAGGTGACCTGTTTATTTTTGGGTTTTTTTTTCCTTGTTTCTCTTTTTTGACTGGGTGCTTTGATTTTTTTTTAATTCTTATAATTCAGGATATTCCCCAGGATTTTTTTTTTAAGATGTGTTTATTTTTGAAAGAGAGGGAGCAAGGGAGGAGCACAGGGAGAGGGACAAGCAGACTCCCCACTGAGCACAGGACTCTGTGATCACAACCTGAGCTGAAACCAAGAGTTCGACACTTAACTGACTGTGCCACCCAGGCGTCCCCACCAGGATTATTTAGATGTCAGTCACATCTTCTTAGTTTGACTGGTACCTAGTGATCCATTTTGATCTACAGATTCAACTATTTCTCCATTTCAGAAATGGTTTCTTCAATTACTACTTCTAATGCATTTATTCTTGCCTCCTGCGATACACAGATTAGCCACATAGTGGTTCTCCATTCACGGGTCCATTATATTTATTACTGATTTTCTCATTCTTTATTATCTCCTTGCACTGTTACTCTACATCCCAGGAGGGCTTGTGTTTTAACTTAAAACTGATTTTATTTTCCACATTCTCAAACCCCAACATTATTGTCGATTTATTTATTGTAAGCTAGTATAATTTTTTGTTAATGGTTGGCTGTTTTGGTCTACAAAACCAGTTATTTCTTCCGGCTTAAAGCAATACAAGAATAAAAGTTCGACAAAAATGGTGATGGCAAAAAAACTGGAGATACAATGAATGCCCATTAATATGTAAGTGATTGAATAGAATCTGATACCTTCACATTATAAGCTATTACACTGCCACTAAGAGAACTGTGGAAATCTCACCAAATCCACTAGGCACTGATAGATAAATAAACAAGAAAAATGTCTAACATTATAACCAATTTTATACAATACTGACCAAATAAAACCTGGGTATACTTGAATCAGGTGAAGTAAAGGTAGAGAAATGTACAAAATAATATCCACTCATAACTTTGGATATCATGGGGAAGCATAATGAGAAGGAAGAGAAGAGGGGAGACAAAAGTCCCTCAAAAGGTACCCTCAACAATAACAAGCATTTAGACTCTGCTACTATCTATGGAAGTAACTTACATGTATATACATAATGAAACATGCAAAACAGTGATCATTCTGAAGCGGTTATCTCAGAGTGGTGGAATTTTAGATGCTTTTACTTTCTTATTTCTCCCTCCAACCCATACGTGCTCTAAGGAACTTTGACTCTGTTTTCTTTATCTGGTGAAACTTCTCCACGAACGGCCAGACTCAGACAAACCCCTCCTCAAAAGGATGTTCTCTACATCATCGAGTCTTGCTAAGTACCCCTTTAGCCCTGGCTCTTCCAGATGAGGGAGAGAGTAGGAGGTCCAGGATTTCTACGATTTCTTGTGCAGCTGAGTTTCTCCCTCTGAATGGGGAGTTATAGGACATCTTCCAATGTTTTGTTTTGTTGTGTCATGCTTTTCTTTTCAAATTTGGTCCCATCTGCACTCTATGTTAACTATTCATTTCATTTTACATTTCAGGCTAAAACACGGGTTTCTATCTTTATTTTCAATTTCCTTGGTCCTTCCAAAATATCCCTACCTCTTAAATTCAGTCTCTTTTACTTCTTTATTTCTAAGGTCAATTTATTTAAAGTCCACCTTACCTGTCTAAAATCCTAGTGTCCTTTTTGCCTTTCTAGGCAGCAATTCTCAGGATTCCAGCTACAAAGATGGTGACTACTCCATTTCACAGGACCAGGAACAACTGACCAATGTCAATGCCCTGAGACTGCGAAGAGCCTTGGACCACATTGAAACTAGTAACAAAGCTTTAAAGCCTCTACTCATCTTTAATATTGGACCCCCTGAAGCCCCTAGCCATCACACCCTCCCACCCCATCAGTGTTTTACTGAAGTTAAATTAAAGGCTGTTTTCAAACTCTTAATTGTAAAGCATTGCTTTCAATTTTCATAATGACTGAGACCAAATTTAGCTTCTGGGCATTGCTTAGGCTGTCCCTAGTTGGAGAGAGGCAAGGGCTGTTTAAACCTATAATCTTAGTTTCAATCCACACTCTATAATTTTCTGGAATGATGGCTCTGACAAGAAAATGCCTAGAAAGACACCAACCTCAGGGTCTCACAATTCTGCAAAAGCCTCTTGTTGACAGATTTTGACAAAAGGGCCCCTTGAGGCAAGTTTCCATATAAATCAGACACCCTCTGCTTTGGCCCCAGCTTTTTCAAAGACAGGCTTCCGTGCACTATTTAACCCTCACCTTTCACCTCAATGGCATGGTCCCTCAATCACAGAACACCAACAAACAAAGGAATATTTTGTCTAAATTCAACTTCACCTGCACGGTAGAGATCTGTTGCCTAATGAGCTCCAAAATGGGAGACTTACAGTGAGAATCTTTCTGGAAGTAAATCACAGGGACTCTAAATAGTTAGGACCACTGCAAATCATTTTGGGCCAAACTGACCATCATAAGGTACTGACAATCCTGACCAATATCCTTAACTCAGCAGAAGCCCAGAAATTATAAAGGAGGAACAAAGAGTTATAGTGAACCGTGTTGCAAAGAAAGTGAACAGCAAAGGCCTGAAAACCTTTCCTTCTTCCAATCCCATATAAAAATATGTCCCTCACAGACCTACAAGATTCTTTTTAAGATTTTTTATGTATTTGAGAGAGCAAGGGAGTGCGAGAGGGGAGAAGGATCAGAGGGAGAAGCAGACTCCCCACTGAGCGGGGCACAATCCTGGGACTCCAGGAATCATGACCTGAACCAAAGGCAGTCACCTAACCAACTGAGCCACCGGGGCATTTCTACAAGATTCTTAAAATTCCCATCACAGGAATCACTCTTTTAAGTTAAAGGTACTGAATATCCGTGTTAAAACGTAACTGGGTAACCCAGAAAAGGTAGCTCAAAACCATTACCAAAAACCTTACGGTCCTAAAGGAACTTGTTTGCTATATTAAGCAAATTCCTAGAAAAACATAATAAAACATAATTTGTAAAATGCTTTATACTGTATACACTGATACTTTATAGGTTCATATCACACAAATGACATAAGAAGGAAGTATTATTATCCTTGTTATTTGTTAAGAAAATTGAGACTCAAAGACATAAGGTGACCCTATCTAGCTAGCCACTGACATCAGTGTCCACTGAGTGGGATAGAGGAAGAAAAAATTTGAGAGAAAAGACCTGGAAAGATCTTGAACGCTGAGGAACGCTGAGGCTCAGGGCAGGGGCACTAAGCAACTAGAAAATGCAGACTAGATGAGATTCAGCTCAGGTAAAAAGAGAGCTGGATATTCAGACAAAGATGACAAACTTTCCCCACTCCAGAACTTTGCAAGAAGGCTGGCTCTGTCATTGGCCTTAGAGCGTGCAGATCCACATTCAAGATCTTTCTAAAACACAGCATTGCACTGGGCCTGCCAGTGTCCAAAACTAAAATAAAGTAACACAAATCTACTGAGAAGTAAGCAACCCGGGTTCTGGTACAGGCTCCACCAATTCCTAGCTGCGAGAGCATTTGTGCATTTTTCCATCTATCTCTTTGAACGCTGGCAAAAGAAGAGTGTGACATGAAGACTGAATCTTTAAGACCGAGCAAAGCATTTACTATATTGCCATGCACTGATCTAGTCTCTGTGGATATAGACCTGAACATGACAGGTAAGACCCCTACTAATATATAATTTGCATTCTAGTGGCAGTGAAGACAGACCATAAGAAAGCATATAAGCAAACAATATGAATGAGATGGAGGAATGATATGTGCTATGCAGAAAATAGATTGAGTTCTGGATACATAAAAATGTGGGGCAAGTGACATTCCTTCTGCCATTCAGTCTCCTGTCTTTTAAAAAATAGTGCCAATACCTTGGGCCAGGACTACTGCACAGATTTGCTTTAGGGATCAAATGAAAGAATGGATTCAAAAGCTCGTTGTGTAATGCAAACTGTTTACATAATCTTTACCAGAAAGGAAAGAAAATCTTCTGACCACTTCACCGCTGGAAGCAAGAAAAGAAACTGAGCAGGCCAGAGATCCTGTTGTTTCCAAAGACAAGATATAAAGGGGCCTGCTCAATAGCAACATATAAAAAGATACCAATCAATATAGACCACAGTGGCTCAGTGGGTAACTAGAAATGAGCATTAGAAGAAAATGAATTGAGACTCAGGCTAAATCAGAGAAGATTCTCATTTCACATCTTTGGGGTTTTTTTTATTGTTGTCCATAACATGCACTTATTATTTAACTTAGAAACAGCATTTAATTTGTCCTTCAAAAATTAATGATAATTGGCAACAGCTTTTCTCAGATACACCTCTCAGGTCCAAGAGAAGGGTGCAATTTATCTCTTGATTAAAACACACACAAGGGTGCCTGGGTGGCTCAGTCCTTAAGTGTCTGCCTTCAGGTCAGGTCATGATCCTGGAGTCCCTGGATGGAGCCCCGCATCAGGCTCCCTGCTCTGCGGGAAGCCCGCTTCTCCCTCTCTCACTCCGCCTGCTTGTGTTCCCTCTCTGGCTGTGTTTCTCTCTGTCGAATAAATTAAATCTTTAAAACATACGCTCTCTCTCTCTGTCTCTCTCAAGAGGAGGAGGGGATGACCATAACTTGCAATAACATTGCACTATTACACGATTGTATAAAACTTTCAAGCTGGCTGTTCTTCCCGATGCTCTCACCTGAAGGATGTAACAGCTCCAAGTTTACATTTACACATTTGGAACAATGCTTCTATTTCACTGGTAGATTCTCTGAGGCTCCTGCAACACCACATCACCTTCTGTCAGGGCCCTCTGCAGCCATGTGATGGAGTCCAAGGCTGCCTCCCACGGAGTGGGTTGGCAAACCATGAAGCTGATTCCTGCCTTAAGCATCGAGCTGCCAGCACTTGTCCTTTACTCCCTCTGGCCGCCCCACTTCTGGTGCTGTAAAAGTCCTTTTTAATAGCCCATTCTGAGTGGGTGCTGAAACCACAACCCAGCCACTACAGTAGTCAACAAGTGCTCCTACACGATGTTGAATCATTACAACGCGCAACTCAGGAGAGAGCCACCTTGCCCCCCAATCCTGCTCTTACCTGGCTACAGCTACAAGCTCCAGATGGCGGGGGTTCTGACTGGTGAACACTGGATCAAAAGCTTCTTTTTCCAGAGGGTCCACTTCAGGCTTCACAGCTAGCTTAGAACTGGTTGCGAGCCCTGTGAACCAGCCACGCCCAGAACCAGCCATGCTGGCCATGGCCATATTAACTCCACATAGTTTTCATTGCTGGAATTCGTAGGACATGCAGAAGCTCACATTGAGACAGTATCAGCAAGTGGACTCAAAGCCTCCAACTACAATATAGGTCAAAACCCCCTTGATTCCTTTAAAGCAAATCCGTATTATGAAAACACTAAATCTAAGTATTATATACCAGTGGTGGGAACAGAGAACTGAGCATAGGTAAAAGGACACCCAGGGAAGAGAGTGGAGGTATGTAGAGGGGAGGGAGTTGGCATTATAGGCCCCTGCTTTGTAAGTGAAGTTATAACCCACAGATCAGGACAGAGGGAAGGAGGGAACATAGAAAACAAAACTCAGGCCTACTTCACCAGGACAGTACTCATCTACAGCTGAGCAACTTACTAGAGGACCAGTTATTTCAGTCTTATCTCTCACATTTCTACAAGTAAGTTCCTACAGCAGTGGTCTGCAACTTCAGTTGCACACTAAAATCATCTGGTATGTTTCTTTTTTTTATATTTTTTTATTTTTTCAGTGTTCTAAGATTCATTTTTTATGCCCTATGCCCAGTGCTCACTTGGTATATTTCTTAAAGATTTTCTTTTTAATTTATTTATTTGACAGAGAGAAACATAGCCAGAGAGGGAGCACAAGCAGGGGGAGTGAGAGAGGGAGAAGCAGGCTTCCCGCCGAGCAGGGAGCCCGATGTGGGACTCGATCCCGCGTCTCCGGGATCATGACCTGAGTCGAAGGCAGTCGCTCAACCAACTGAGCCACCCAGGCGCCCCTCACCTGGTGTATTTCTTAAAAGAAGCTGATGCCAACATCCACTCTCAGAGACTTTAATTAGTCTATAGCACGGTCAAGCTGTTAACTCTTATAGGCCACCGAGGGGATTCTAATGTGCAGCCAGACTGAGAAGAAATGGGTCTACAACTGATCTGAATGGCCTCCTCACATATGAATAGTATTTCTTACTACTTGTGTTTGATCAGCCCTTCGAAGTACAAGTCAGAAGATCACCAGGCAGATCACAGGTCAGAAGATGTAAGACCAGGAGCATTTAGCATACACACATCAGAAGTCCCTCTACCTCTGTCCTCTGCTCCTCTGTGACTCACCCCCCCCCAAGTTTATATCTCTTTCAAAACATGCATCCCATCTGTCACACATGACTAGGAGATGAATATAGCATTTCTCCACCCAATTACAAGGAATGTGCCTTAGCTGTCCCTGTCTCTCACCAAGTGCCAAGAGAGAACCCATGTAGTAAGTCCTTTCAGAGTCAGTGTTCACTGAATCATTCCCATCCCCACTGGAGAGGGGGTGGGCCAAGGGGAAAAGGTGGGAGGAGAGGGAAGAATATGAACAAAGCAAGTGGAAGAGAGATGGAAAATGAAGGCATACAAACAGTTTGTTACAAAACAAAGGTAAAGCCACCAGAAAGAATTTTTAGAGCTGGAAAAGACCTCAGAAATCATCCAGTCTAGTTTCTCAAAGAATGATCCTTAAACTATACAGACCCTTCAAAGTACATCTTAATACCAAGATTCCTAGGCCTCATCTAAACTTACTGACTCAGAGGATAAAGAAATGAAGGACAACCAAAAAACTGCGTTTTTAATGCATTCCTTTGCACGGTTCTTACACACCTTCAAGTTTGAGAATTCCTAGTCTAAATTCACTCATTTTTCAAAAAGGAAAACATGGCCTTAGAGGAACAAAGGGATCTGCTTGAGGTCATAATGCTAATTAGTGGCAGAAATGGAACTTGAAATAAAACGCAGTTTTCCAACTCCCAGTCTAGGGCTATTTCTACTCTTCTATGCAGGTACTGCCACTGCTAAGTAACATGAACACTAAGACATAGCCTTCCTGTTCCACAGTAAGTCCCTATTCAGTGCCACATTTCCTCAGACATCCTATACCTGTTTTCCTAAATACATGTCTAATTAAAAGCAACAACAGCAACAAAAACCTCCACGCAAAGGCGGCCATCACTGATAATGTTGCTAAATGTTGCCCTTACCAGCACTACATACATAATTAACTAAATTCCCAAAAGCAGCAGTAACCCAACCACCTAAGTCATGACTCCAAACTGTCAATACTACAGGCATCAACTGAACCACAGTGGGGAGGTTTAGAGAGCAGAAAGTTTTCTTTCATAGTTTCCATTAACTCCCATTATGCATAAAGTCACTACCAATTATCAGTAACTTTACAGATGCTAGTTTAAAGACAATAACTTTTCTGTCATACGATCTCCTGGGGATTCTATGGATCACATAACTAATATCTTCTTCAGAAAGACTGTGGATTGCTCTCTGGTCATCACAGAAGGAGTTTCGCCACTGGCTTTCCAGAAGTGGCCATCTGGTACTGAGAAGGCATTTCTAACTAGATTTATGAGACTGGACCTTGGGTTGATCCATCCAACTGATTATAATTTTATACTATGCAAGACTGGATGCGTTTAGGGCCCAGTTGGTCCAGGAATTTCTAGTTGGCATCTGCTAAGATTGACACTCCATTACCTGCTAGAGCACATATATATGAATAACCTTCATGCACTGACATAAGCTGGGAATCAAGGACAGGCCGTGTGGCATTTGGGTACATTAGAAAACAAGCAGTACTTGAGATTTTGTTCAGAGACCCTAGCAAAGAATCAGCAAGTTCAAAAGCACATCTCCACCTCTGCTCAACATGTGGCATTGCAGTGAAACACCAACAACCTAAAGAAACACAATTTTGTAACCATCCAAAAGATTAAAATACACGAAATATTATATACATCAGCCATATAATTCACAAGCATAAATTCTACATCTTTATGTTCTTTAACTATATAATCATCCTAAAATTTTTGTTGATTCAAATTTGAAACCAAATAAATGATGAGTATCATATTCTGGAAAAGTCTATCACCGTGACAGAACATACACCCAAAATGTTTTAGAGTACAACCTCTGTTCAAAGGTGTGTTGCCGGGGCGCCTGGGTGGCTCAGTTGGTTAAGCGACTGCCTTCGGCTCAGGTCATGATCCTGAGGACCCGGAATCGAGTCCCACAACAGGCTCCCTGCTCACCAAGAAGCCTGCTTCTCCCTCTCTCACTCCCCCTGCTTGTGTTCCCTCTCTGGCTGTGTTTCTCTCTGTCAAATAAATAAAATCTTTAAAAAAAAACAAAAACAAAGGTGTGTTGCCTTCTAACACACACTTATTATTAAGGGCATTTATTAAGCACTTAGAATATGAAGAAGTAGAAGTCTGGGCACTTAACCAAGAGCGATTTATAAATTACTTTGGAGGACACGATATATAGAATAAAATGTTATGAGAGAAAGCACTCAGCATAACAGATATGTGACATTTGGCAAGGCAAAATATAAATATATTTATTATTATATTTTATGTATCGATGAGTACCTGTTTCATTCATTTTTTTAGATTTTAGATTCTACATACTAAGCAAAATCATACCATATTTCTATTGCTCTGATTGACTTCACTTAGCAGAGTACCCTCTAGGATTATCCATGCTGTCACAGATGGCAAGATTTCATTCCTTTTTATGGCTTAGTAATATTCCACTATCTTCTTTATCCATGAATCTACAGATAGGCACTAACATTGCTTTCATACATTGGCTATAATAAATTACCCTGCAATGAACATAGGGGTGCATATCACTTTGAATTATCATTTTCACTTTCTTAAGATAAATACCCAAGGGTTGCCTGGGTGGCTCAGTCTTTAAGTGTCTGCCTTTGGCTCAGGTCATGATCTCAAGTCCCAGGATCAAGCCCCACATTGGGCTCCCTGCTCAGCTGGAAGCCTGCTTCTCCCTCTCTCACTCCCCCTGCTTGTGTTCTCTCTCCGGCTGTGTTTCCTTCTGTCAAATAAATAAATAAAATCTTTAAAAAAAAAAAAAGATAAATACCTAAAACTGGATTCTCTGGATTATACAGTAGTTCTATTTTGAATTTTTTGGGAGCCCCTATACTGTTTGAAACAGCAGCTGCATGAATTTATGTTCTCACTAACAATAAACAAAGTTTCCCTTTACTTCATACATCATCTTCTTCACCAACACTTGGTATTTCCTGTCTTTTTGACACTAGCCATTCTGAGGTGATATCTCATTGTGATTTTCATTTGCATTATTCTAGTGATTGGTGATGTTGAGCGTCAGTTCATGTCTCCGTTGTCCACCTGTAGGTCTTCTTAAAAAAAAAAAAAAGGTCTATTCGAGGCCTCTACCCATTTTCTTATTGAGTTGTTTGTTCTTTTGCTATTGAGTTGTGTAAGTTCTTTATATATTTTGGATACTAACTTTCTATCAGATATACCATTTGCAAATACCTTCCCCCATCCACTAGGTTGCATGTTCATTTTCTTGATGTGCAAAATCGTTTTAGTTTGATGTAATCTCATTTGCTTATATTAGCTGTTGTTGCCCTGGCCTGCAGAAACTGGTCTAAGAAATTTTTGCTTAAGACCAATGTCATAAGAGCTTACTGCTTATGTTCTGTTCTAGGAGTTTTATAGTTTCAGGACTCACAATCAAGACTATAATTCATGTAGAATTTATTTTATTGTCTCAGATCTTACAGTCAAGACTTTGATCAATTTTTAATTCATTTCTGTATATAACATAATTCTCTATTTTCATTCCTTGTCATGGAACTGTCTACTTTTCCCAACACCATTTACTGAAAAGTATCTTTTCCTCATTGCATATTCATGCCTCTTTGTCATAGATTAATTGACCAGATATTTGTGGGTTTATTTCTAGGCATCTTATTCTATTCCACTGATCCATATGTCTGTTTTCCAAACAATACCACACCTTTTTCATTAATGTAGCTTTGTAATATTTGAATTCAAGAACAATTATACCTCCTAGCTTTGTTGGCTATTGAGGGTCTTTGGTGGTGCTCCACAAATTGTAAGATACTTTGTCTTAGTTCTATGAAAAATGCTATTGGTACTTTGACGAGAAATGCATTGAATGTGGGCAGTATGGACATTTGAACAATATCAATTCTTTTAATCCACGAGCATGTATATCTTCTCATTTATTTGTGTTGTCTCAAGCATTTTTATTCAACGTCTTATAATTTTCAGAGTACAAATCCTTCACCTTCTTGGTTAAATTTATGCCTAGATATTTTTTCCGTTTGATGCAATCATAGATAGGATCATTTTTGTAATTTCTCTGATAGCTCATTATTAAAGTACACAAAAATGCAAAACAATTTCTGTATGCTAATTTTGTATCCTGTGATTTTACTGAATTCATTTACTAGTTCTAATAGCTTTTTGGTGGAATCTTTAGTTTAGTTTTCTATGTATGATACCATGTTATCTGTTATTCTTTCCACTTTGGATATCTTTTATTCTTTTTCATGCCTAATTACTGTGGATAGGCCTTTCAAAATCATGTTGAATAAAAATTAATGTGCATCCTTGCTCCCAATCTTATAGGAAAAGCATCTGGCTTTTCACCATTGAGTATTATGTTAGTTGTGAGCCACAGTGACTTTTAATGGTGGCTGAAGTTTCCCATATTACTAAAACATCAAGACAATGATTCTCATCTTCTTTGAGGACAGTGGGCATAGTAAAATCTATGAGGAAAGGACCTAACATAATCTGTTGAGAAAAATACACCTGGGGGTGCCTGGGTGGCTTAATCGGTTAAGCATCCACCTTCAGCTCCGGTCATGATCCCAGGGTCCTGAGATTGAGTCCCTGCATCGGGATCCCTGCTCAGCGGGAAGCCTCCTCCTCCCTCTCCCTCTGCCTGCCACTCTGCCTACTTGTGTGCTCTCTCTCTGTCAAATAAAAACATAAAGTCTTTTTAAAAAAGAAAAAATACACCTGATGCTAATTAAGAGCATGAGCTCTGAACATGGCTGCCTGAGTTCCCTCTCTGGCTTTGGTGTGAATTTGTATGGATTCCCTAAAATCTGTTCCAGGTAAGCTTCTGCCCTCATCAATTCACAATACTACCCTTGTCAAGGTCAAGAATAACCTGTATGTTGCTAATCCAATGGTAAATTAACAGTCCTCACCTTATTTGACTATCAGTAATATTTAACATTATATCTCTCAAATTTGAAATACCTTCTTTCCTGGATTTCAGAGCAACACACTCGTGGTTTTCCTCCTTCCACACTGATTTCCCCTTCTTAGCTTCCCATTTTGGCTCTTCTTCCTCTTCCCAATTTCTATTCTGAACTTTTTTTCTCCTCTCCTTCTCTATATATGCACCCTTGCTGAACTGCTTCAGTCTCATCACATAGAATCACTTATACCCCCCAAATTTCTCCTGAACTCCATATGTATATGCACAACCACTTCCGTTATACCTCCCACTTCACTATCTGATAGGCCTCAAAAACCTAACCAGACTCTGACTCTTCTTTCTCAAACCTGCTCCATCTCTTCCATTTCAATTGTTAGAAATTCTCAATTATTGAGGCCAAAACCACTGAGATCATTTTTGACTCCTACTTTTCTTTTGTATACCAATCCCTTTGGGTAGCAAATCCCACTAGTCTACTTTACTAATATCTCCAAAGTTCAACCATTTTTCAAGTCCTATACCATCACCACTCTGGTCTAAGTTGCCATCATTTCTTACAAGAAATATTTATGATAGCCTCCAAACTGACCTATCTGCTCTTGTCACTGACCCCTTATAGTCAGCTCTCAAAACAGTAGCTAGGGGGGCACCTGGGTGGCTCAGTTGGTTAAGTGACTGCCTTCGGCTCAGGTCATGATCCTGGAGACCCGGAATCGAGTCCCACATCGGGCTCCCTGCTCGGCAGGAAACCTGCTTCTCCCTCTCTCACTCCCCCTGCTTGTGTTCCCTCTCTAGCTGTGTTTCTCTCTATCAAATAAATAAAAAAATCTTAAAAAAAAAAAAAAAACAGTAGCTAGGGGGCACCTGGGTGGCTCAGTCCTTAAGCATCTGCCTTCGGCTCAGGTCATGTTCCTGGAGTCCCAGGATAGAGCCCCACATCCGGCTTCCTGCTCAGCGGGGAAGCCTACTTCTCCCCCTCTCACTCCCCTTGCTTGTGTTCCCTCTCTAGCTGTGTTTCTCTGTGTCAAATAAATATATAAATCTTTAAGAAAAAAAACAGTAGCTAGGGATCTTATTAAAATGTACACCAGATCTAAATAAAATCTTTTTAAAAAAAAAAAAAGAAAAATTAGGGGCACCTGGGTGGCTCAGTTGGTTAAGCAACTGCCTTCAGCTCAAGTCAAGATCCCGGAGACCCAGGATCGAGTCCCACCTCAGGCTCCCTGCTCAGCAGGAAGCCTCCTTCTCCTTCTCTCACTCCCCCTGCTTGTGTTCCCTCTCTGGCTGTGTTTTTCTCTGTCAAATAAATAAAATCTTTTAAAAAAAATGTACACCAGATCATATTCTTCCTCACCTCAAAACCTTCCTATGACTTTCTCATGCAGGTCAAAGCTAAAACCTTTACAACAGCCTACTAAGGGCTGTTTGATCTCACTACTATCCCTCTGACATTATCTCCCCACTAGTCTTCATCTGTTTTCAGGCTAACTGTGGTGGTCTTCTTACTCTTCCTTCAATAAACTAAGCAAGATTCTACCTCACCCTCTTTGTACTTTTTATTTATCCTACCTAGAAAACTCTCATCCCACATATTTACACAGATCCTTCCATGACTCAAGTTATTGCTCAATTATAATTATCAGTGAGGCCTAGCCTACCCCTATTTAATACTAAAACCACACCTTCCATCCAAGACTTTGATATAGGCCTTCCCTCAATTATTTTCCTCTTACAATAAATTTAACTTTTCTGTTTATTGTCTCTCTCCAGATGTATACACTGGAATATAAGATAAATTAAGACATGAACTGTTATCTGCTTTGTTCTCAATCATATCCCCAGTATCCAGAGTTGTTCCTGAAAGTTAGAAAGTGATCAGGGCACATTTTTGAAGGGATAAATGGTCCTAGGTAAGTTATATAAACTCTCTCTGTCATAGCTGACTCATCTGTAAAATGAGATCACTGCTACCCACCTCATTAAGTTGCACTGAGGATTAAATGAGTAAATACTTGGAAGGCACTGCAAAGTAACTAAACACAATAAGCACTCAATATTTGTGGTTATTACTCTTATTAAAAGAATATGAATAAGTATAGATGGAAAGGAGGAAGGAAAGACGTGGGCCAGTAACTTTGAAATCCAGGTCACTAACGTCCAGTGATGGGAGTGGGGTAGGATGGAGGACACAGGGCAAAAAGTCCTCATTGGAAACTTTAGAAAACGTATGGGATTCGAACAAAAAAAGTACATGTGATTTAGGATGTGATACAAACTGCCTTAAGATGGCCCTGAGTCTATCCGTGGGCCCATTCTTCCTTCTGGCGACTAGGAGCAAAAAGTCGCCCATTAAGTAATCCTGCTTGTTCCTGTGGCGTATGTGATGCTGAAACCAGAAAACAAGAAAAAAGCTTGTTCACGCTCTTTATACAACACACACACACACACACACACACACACACAAATGTAACCTGGCATTTTCCAAATAGAAATGAGGAAAATTTCTATAAGGAAAAGAGTCGTGACTTCCAAATAGCAAAAAGCTACTAGAGGTCAGGAGGAGCAAATTTTTAAGACTTTAGAAACATGTGGGTGCCTGGGTGGCTCACTTGGTTGGACCACTTCCTTTGGCTCAGGTCATGATCCTGGAGTCCCAGGACCGAGTCCCACATTGAGCTCCCACCTCTGGGGGAAGTCTGCTTCTCCCTTTGTCCTTCTCCCCTCTCACGCTCTCCCTCAAATAAATAAATAAAATCTTTAAAAAAAAATTTTTTTAAAGAATTTAGAAACATGTGAGCGAAAGCCTTTTTGAGGTATTCTGCCTTTCTTAGGGTCAGAGTTTAAATAAAGTCTCAAATTCAGCTTTGCAGATTTTGTCAGTGCTGGTTTAGTCTGGATACTTTCTCCCTGACTTATTATGCTGGGAAAGGGGCCATGGGCAGTTCTCTTTCAGCACCTGAAAACATTTCTATAAAGAATTCATCAACCATTAATTCGTTTCAATGACACATTTAGATTTTCAATTCCAAGGCTGCACCTGCTGCTATAGTGTGAAGAAAACTTTCAGGTGACTTTACTCTGCCTGCTAAAGGGCAAACATGACCTTTCCTAACGACTGAGACATTTTATCACAATTTTAAAAGGAGTAGAGCATTTAGAAAGAATACACAGAGGTGAACACATTTAAATATAACCAAAATCCCCCCTGAGGGGAGAGGATATGGGTCCCCAGGTAAGACACCAAGAACACTAGAGATACTGAGGTTTAAGGAACATCTAGAATTGACCGGGGAGGGGAAATGATGAGTGTCATTAAAAGCCCTGAGATCACCTACAGTTATGGAAGCTATAATTTTTACCAATAACCTTTACTTTCTGAATTCACTCCAGGAGGGCATGTGGGTGGCTCTAGTTGGTTAAGCGACTGCCTTCAGCTCAGGTCATGATCCTGGAGTCCCAGGATCAAGTCCTCCATCAGGCCCCCTGATGAACAGGGAGTCTGCTTCTCCCTCTGACCCTCCCCCTTCTCATGTGCTCGCTGTCTCTCTCTCAAGATCAAAGGCTTTTCCATAGCAAAGGAAACAGTCTACAAAACCAAAAGACAACCGACAGAATGGAAGAAGATATTTGCAAATGACATATCAGATAAAGAGCTAGTATCCAAAATCTCTAAAGAGCTCAACACCCAAAGAATAAATAATCCAATCAAGAAATGGGCAGAAGACAAGAACACAGATTACTGCAAAGACATCCAAATGGCCAACAGACATGTGAAAAAGTGCTCAACATCCCTTGGCATCAGGGAAATACAACTCAAAATCACAGTGAGATACCATCTCACACCAGTCAGAATGGCTAAAATGAACAAGTCAGCAAATGACAGATGTTGGTGAGGATGTAGGGAAAGGGGAACTGTTGGTGGGAATGCAAGCTGGTGTAGCCACTCTGGAAAACAGTTTGGAGGTTCCTCAAACAGTTGAAAATAGAGCTACCCTACAATCCAGCAATCGCACTACTGGGTATTTACCCTAAAGATACAAATGTAATGATCTGAAGTGGCACGTGCACCCCAATGTTTATAGCAGCAATATCCACAATAGCCAAACTATGGAAAGAACATAGATGTCCATCAACAGATGACTAGATAAAGAAGATGTGATATATATCTACAATGGAATACTATGCAGCCATCAAAAAGAATGAAATCCTGCCATTTGCAACGACGTGGATAGAACTGGAGGGTACTATGCTGAGCAAAATAAGTCACTCAGAGAAAGAACAATTATCATATGATCTCTCTGAAATGAGGAATTTGAGAGGCAAGGTGGGGGGTGGGGAGTAGGGAGGAAAAAAAAGGAAACAAAATGGGAGCAGGAACGGAGACAAACCATAAGAGACTCTTAATCTCAGGAAACAAACTGAGGGTTGCTGGGGGGTGAAAGGGGAGGGATGGGGTGGCTGGGTTATGGACATAGGGGAGGGTATGTGCTATGGTGAGCACTGTGAATTGTGTAAGACTGATGATTCAGAGACCTGTACCCCTGAAGCAAATAATACATTATATGTTAATTTTTAAAAAAAGAATAATAAATAAATAAATACATACATACATACATACATACATACATACATACATGGGGGGGAATTTTTTAAATAAAAATGTATATAAATTCACTCCAGGAAGGGAGGGCTATGGAATCCTGAAAAGAAAATCTGCCCACAAAACATATTTCAAACACTGAATCTAAGACACGGGGTAGCCATTGTGATACACTCCAGTGAAATATGTACTGTTGTAGTTGCTGAAGCGACTATGCAGACAGCTATTCTTTCCTTCAGAGATTACCTCCCTTGCAAAGAGTCACCTTGCCCAAAGTCATGATCCATCTTAGAGCTGCCCACATCCAAACACTGATTGGTGAAGGGGTAAGTACCTGGTCAATCTGGCCCAACTCGGGAAAATTCTGAAGGACCTTCTTGCTCCAGATTTCTTTATGGGGTTAATGGAAACTACTGTTGAATTATAGCTCTATTCTCCCTCTGTCCACTCCTTCTTCCTTCCTTTCCCTTCCACAGGTATTGATCCAAAGGGTATTCCCAAATAAACAAGCTATAGTCTCAATACCATATCAGAGTCTGCATCCAAGAGAACCCAAGCCATGAAAATACTGGCAATACTATAAGGAATGTCCAGTGCATTCGAATTCATAAAACACCCATCCAGTTAATGTTCATCGAAGACCTACTGTATACCAAGCACTTTTTCTACGTATCTGGGATGCATCACTGAACAAGGCAGATAAAGTTCTTGGTCTCATGGAGCCTATTTTTAATAAAGGGCCAGGTAATGGACAAATGAATAAACAAACAGCATTTCAAATAGTGATAAATATTGTGAGAAAAAAGATAAGGAGACATGACAGAAATTGAATTGGAGGTGTGGCTAATATAGACTGTGTGGTCACAAATGGGTTCAAAGAAAAAGTGACATAAGAGCCAGCCCAACATACATACATGTACAGTAAGAGCATGTCAGGCAGACGGAAGCTCAAGCCCACAGGTCTTATTTTGTAAATGCACTAGGCATGCTTTTGAAACTGAAAGAAGGTCACTGTAGCTGGATGTGTAGGAAAAGCAGAAGATGAAGATGGAGAGGGACCAGGGGCCAAATTATGGTACGGAGTTTCTGTTTAATTGTATGTATATTTGGATGTTTAATTAGAGTATTTTCAAGCAGGGCAGTGACATTATTGCACTTACATGTTTAAAATAGAACTCTAGCTACTATGAAAAAAGTTGATTATAAAAAAGAATAAAAATGGGAAAATCAATTAGAAGGCTACTGCAGAAGTCCAATGTTAAGGAAAATGGTGGCTTAGTCTGGGTGCCAAGATTGGAGATGAAGAAAGGAACCTGAATTTTAGATAGAGCTACAACCACCAAACTTGATGATGAATTGGATATAAGGAATAAGGAAGAGAGGGCTTAGAGATTCTGGAGCTAGGATTTGACTTGGAACACATACCGAGCACCTTCTATGTATCAAACACTTTGTTGAGGGGCCCCTGGGTGGTTCAGTCAGTAGAGCGTCTAACTCTTGGTTTCGGCTCAGGTCACGAACTCACAAGTCAGGGACTGAGCAGCGCCACGACGACAATGAGGGGGCGCTCCACTCTCAGCAGGGGGCTGCTTGAAGATTCTCTCCCTCTAACCTGCCCCCCACTCATGATCATGTGTTCTCTCTCTAAAATAAATAAATAAATCTTAAAAAAGAAACACCTTGTTGAGTACTGAAGATGTCAAAGTGATGAATCATGCGTGGCCCCCAAATTCAAAGAATTCAGAGACAAGTTCTAGGATACATATAAATGGTTAATAAAGTGATGATAGTTTGGCAAAAGTCAAAGAAATATACTTTTTCATTGTTTTCTACTTGCTTCCTGCATATTAATCTTGTTCCTCTAACACATATGTGCACTTGCAATGGAGCCAGGCAATTATTTCTTGCTAACGAAATACGTGTTGGCTGCTGATTAATCTGGCAACTCTCTCCAGGATATTTATGGATGCCCCAATCTTTAAAGAATTGATGTAATTAACTATTTTATACTTGCAATGAAATGCTTTAAGAATCTCAGTTCCAAATTTATGTTCTGTCTAAAAGTGGGGGGAGTGGATTGCTTTGTCTTACTTGACTGATGACAGTCTAATCAGAAAAAAAAATGACACTAGTTCACACTATAGTATTGACCATGGCAGACACTAGTTCTTTCCCAATGTTCTTTTCTCTACCTCCTTCTTAAAAATTGAACCTCTACTTTGTAGCTAGTAGCATGGTCATCATGAAAAAAAAAGTATTTTCCATACTGCCCTGCCACAAGGTTTGGCCTCACGACTAAGTCCTGTCCAACAGGATGAAAATAGAAATGTCCTCCAACCACTTCCTCTTTCCAGCTGGCTACAACGTATCCATGATGTCTATAGCTGGAACAATCCTTTTGGACTATGATGTAGAAGTGTTGACAATTCAGATGCAAAACACAGAAAGAGACTATTTCCTGGTTGATCACAGGGCTGCCAGAGTGCTTATCTAATCGTGTAATTTACATAAGAAAAAATAAGCATTTTGTCGTGTTTAAGCCAATATTATTTCAGGTTTTCTGGGTCTTGCAGCAAATCTCAATCCCAATACGATGAACATGCACCAATTTAGTTAAAACAAATTAAGTGGTTTGTGTGTTAAAATAGCTTAAGACTGAGACTAGACAAATGTATACAGAACAAAAAAGTATTTTGAAAATGGATATTCCTTTAAATATTTCTATTACAATCAGAATTCCCATGTTTTTTTTTTTCCAGAAATCCTGAACATGCCAAAAGTTACTCATCTGCTAATTCTTATTATGGAAAAAGAAGAAAATTCCTGTTGCCTCCCCAGAAGGCAACAGAGTATGTAGTTAAAAGAACAGGTGATAGGAAGGGTATCATAAGGGCACCACAGTGACCTTCTCTCTAGAGAAATAACTATAACCAGTGAAAATTATAAAGGCCAACCATTTGATGCCATTTGAAATTTTCGTAAGACCATTCAGTAAAAAGACAAACATATACTCAAGAAAAAACTACTAAAACAGCAAGAGTCTGTAGCATTTGAGCCATGATCCGCTCTCTCCCATCCCTCCCCCATTCTCAACACAGTGGAAACTCTACTCTTGGTGAATGCAGCTAAGAATACAGAGCTCCCTCTCCCTGAGCTTCCAATGCAGAACTACAATTTCTCCATAAGAATTCCACTCACCCACAACTCCATGTTGCAGAAAGATTATTCTAGGGAAGGGCAGCTGAGAAGTCTGGGACTCCCTTTCTCCATGCAGCCCACACCCATGGAATGGTAGCTTTACCCCAGGCACAGCAGGAGAGGTATGCTGGGCTTCAATTACCTCCAAGCCAGCTTGCTCATAGGGCCATGCCAGGAGAGAAGCTACCACTCTTGCCCAGAGTCAAACTAAAAAACCTGGAGTGTCACTTCAAGAGAAGTGGGCTACTGTCCTACCCTCAGCCCCAGAACACTGGTACAGAGCTTATGATGGAGGGGTGTTGCTTAAGAGAGGACCACAGAGGCCTCCCCATGGGAGAGCTCTATTTGGAATAAATCAGAGTATTTCAGCCTAAACATGCTATCAAAAACAAGGGATATTATTGCCATAGGAAATTAAGAGGAGGTTGGTATATTTACAAAAGAGACAACTTAAACCATACACTAGATAGTAGTTTAATAGGATGGACAAGGGAGAGAGCTAAGAAGAGCCCTACTGGGGTCAGAACGAGCTTTAAAAAATGCCTCCAGGACTATCTCTATGAATAGGCCCACATTTATTTGGATCAGATGAAGCAATATATGACGTAATTTATCCACATACACATTTATCAAAACCAGTATCACAGTCAGCTGACATTAGTTGAGGGGAATAGCTGGAAGTGAAAACAACAGAGGAAGGCAGTTTATCAAGGAACACAACACACCAAAACATAGCATGAAGAGAAAGTACTGGTAACAGGAAAATTAACAGCTGTAAATGCTTATGTTAAAAAAGAAGTAAATCCCAAATCAATACCCTAACTTTCAATTAAGGAACTATAAAAATAAGAACACTCTAAACTCAAATATAGAAAAAGAAATAAAAAAGAGTAAAGCAGAAATGAATAAAATGGAAAATAGAAAACCAATAGAAAAAAATTTGATGGAATCAAAAGATTATTCTTTGAAAAGGTAAACAAAATTGACAACCTTTTAGCTAGACTTATAGAGAAAAACAAAGAGGAAACACAAATAACTAAAACCAGAAATGAAAATAGGGACATTACAACTGATCTTGCCAATATAAAAGTGATTATGAGAGAATATTATGAAAAATGTATACCAACAAATTATATAGCCTAGAAAACAAGGACAAATTCCTCCACATATACAAATAACCTAAATCGATTCATGAAGAAATACGAACTCTCAACAAACCTATAACAAAGAGATTGAATCAATAATCAAAAAACTCCCAAGAAAGAAGAATCCTGGACTTGATGTATTCAGAGGTGAATTCTACCAAATATTCAAATAAGACTGCCAGGGCACCTGGGTGGCTCAGTGGGTTAAGCATCTGACTCCTGATTTCAGCTCAGGTCTTGATCCTCAGGTCATGGTTTTAAGCCGTGCATTGGGCTCCACACCGGGCATGGAAACTATTAAAAAAAAAAAAAAAAAAGAATACCAATCTTTCTCAAAACTTCTCAACTCTTTCAAAAACTGAACAGAAGAAAAGGGAATACTTCAGAATCATTCTACAAAGCCTACATTATTATGCTACCAAAGACACATAAAAACATCACAAGACAAAAGAATCACAGATTGATGTACCATACATAGATTCAAACATCCCCTATAAAAGATCAGTATATCGAATCCAACAGGATTATTCACTATGACCAAGTGAGATTTAGTCCAGGAAGGCAAGAATGGTCCAACATAAAAAAAAATTAAAAATCAGATGTTATAAAACATCACAGTAGTGGAATAAGGGAAAACAAACACATGATCATTTCAATGCAGAAAAGTCACTTGAAAAAATCTAACATAGTTTCGTATTAAAAAACAATCAGAAAACTAGGAATAAAGGAAAAACTGCTCAACAGCATATAAAGAATTTCTGAAAAGCCCACTACTAACATCATACTTAATGGTGAAGGACAGCAAGCTTTCTCCCTAAGATCAGCAGCAAAACAAAGATACTGGCTTTTATTATTGTTAGTCAACAATTTACTGGAACTTTTAGCCAGAGGTATAACATAAGAAAGATACATAAAAGACATCCAAATGTAAAAGAAAGAGGCAATCTCTCTATATTTGACATGATTTTATATAGAGAAACCTCCAAAGAATCCATGACAATCTATTGTAGCTAATAAAGGAATTCAGCATAGTTGTAGGACACAATATCAACATGCAAAAATCAGCTAATGTTCGTATACTATTGACACTATTAAACATGGGTTTGAAATGCTCGAGGAAACTTACACGGGCATATTTTCAGTAAATATCAGCACTATAAATGTATTTTCACTTCCTTATGATTTTCTTAATAACATTTTCTTTCTTATGGCTTTCGTTAAGAATACAGTATATCATTTAACATACAAATATGTGTTATCAACTGCTTATGTTATCAGCAAGACTTCCAGTCAATAATTAGTAAAGTTTTTGGAAAAGTCAGAAGTTATACATAGAGATCGGTACCCCTAATGCCCCATGTTGTTCAAGTCAAATGTACACCCAAAATGAACAATTCAAAAACGACATTAGGAAAGCATGTCCACTTACAATAACATCTAAAAGAAACAAACACTCAGGAATAAATTAACCAAAGATTTGAAAGTCTGATATACATAAAACTATAAAATATTAGTGAAAGACATTAAGGAAGACTTAAATAAATGAAAAAGCATCCCATGTTCAAGGATAGGAAGTCTTAACATTGCTAAATAATTAAATATTATGATACTAGCATCAGGACAAATAGATCAATAGAATAGAATACAAAGGCCAGAAATAAACTCTCCCGTATATGGTTAATTGATTTTAAACAGGGGTGCTAGACTATTCAATGGGGAAAAACAGTCTATTCAAGAGATATTGTTGGGAAAGCTAGATGTTCACATGAAAAAGAATGAAAATGGAGCTTATCTCATAAACAAAAATTAACTCAAAATGAATCACAGACCTGAGCAAGAGTTTAAAGTGTAAAATGCTTAGGAGAAAACTGAAAAAAACATTCTGACATTGGATTTGGCAATAACTTCAAGAATATAATACAAAAAAGATAAGCAACTAATGAAAAAATAGATAAATGGGACTTCATCAAAATTAAAACCTTTATCCATGAAATAACACTATGAACAGAATGAAAATTCAAACTACTAAATGGGAGAAAATATTTACTAATTTAATATTTGATAATGCATTAATGTCCAGAATATACGGAACTCCTAAAACTCAACAACAACAACAAAAAACCTCATTCAAAAATGGGCAAAGAATTTAAATAGACATTTCTCCAAAAATAAAAATATACAAATAGTCAATAAACACATGAAAAGATACCAAATATCATTACTCATCAGGAAAATAGAAATTGAAACTAAAAGATACCACATTAACCCCCCTAGGATGGTTGTAATCTTAAAAAATGGAGAATAAGTTTTGGAGAGGACGAATAAAAGCTGCAACCCTACTATGAGAGTATTGCTAAAGGGAATGTTAAATGGTGCAGCCACTGTGAAAAACACTTTGTCTGATTCTCAATCAAACCTAGAGCTATCATATGACCCAACAATTCTGCTCACAGGTATATATATCCAAAAGAATTGAAAGCAAGGACTAGAACAGATATCTGTACACCAATGTTCACAGAATCATTATTTACAAGAACCAAAATGTGGCAACAATCCATGTTGCCTCCTGTGTAACTTTCACCTCTCCAAAATTTAACTGCTGATAGCCTATAGTTGACTGGAAGCCTTACCAATAACAGAAACAGTCAATACATAACATATATCTACACACACACACACACACACACACACACACACACACATCATGTTGTTTCTTACCATAAAGTAAAAGCTAGAGAAAAGAAAATGTCATTAAGAGAATCTTAAGGAAAATACATTTACTGTCCTACACTGTATTTATTGAAAGAAATCCACATAAGTGAATCCACATAGTTCAAACCAGTTTTTCAAGGGTCCACTGTAGTGGAAACAAATATAATTTCTTACTCTAAGAAATAAGGCATTCATAATTACAAGGGTAAGCAAATGAATGCTGCCTCAGCACAGATCCTTCTATGAAATACTATACAGCAGGGATCAGTAAAGTTTTTCTGGAAAGAGTCAGAGAGTAACTATAGATATTAAGACTAGCAGGTCATACTATGTCCATTAAAACTACTTGACTATGCTGTTATACCATAAAAATAGCCATAGATAATACCTTAAGAAAACGGTGGGACCATTCCAATGAAACATTCACAAAAACATGTGGTGGCCATATTTGCCTCACAGAATGTAATCTGTAGACTCAGTGATAGATGCTTGGTTACAGAAGCTACTAATACATTAATAAATTTGGACATATTTTTGTTTTGTTCATAAAGAACGGTTTTGATGCATACTGATCCTCTATTTCCCTTAAATAGTTAACTTTGACTAGGAAATTTACTGGCTGCTTTGCTTAACACATTAACTGATGCTGATGCTTTACCAAATGTGCCCAAAGGACCAAAAAACAATACTGAAACATGCATCTGGATCCCTTCATGACATTTTGCCACATTATGCCTATCTATGAAAATAACATTTACTTACCACTTCTACTGCAGAAATTAATAGAAATCGGCATCTACAAATTATTTGAAAGTTCTAGAGTCAAGTAGCACTACATGGTTCTGCATCCAGGACCCCTTATATTAATTATGCTTTGTTCTCCATGCATACTTAGGTAAACCACAATAAATTTAATCTTTTGTTTTTATCCTTTGTTTCATCAGCACATTCACGTATAATATGGCCACGAATACCAAAATGAAAACCTGAATTCCTCTCCAATTATTCAGACAGTTGATGAGGAGTCTGGTCTTGGCCCACAATTACCAAAGACGGCCATCAAAACGCACCGCTCCCGCAAAGCAGAGACAGCCTACGGTTGATTCTCCTGGAGATTTTCCCTCTAGAGCATGACTTAAACACTCTCCCTCATCCAACAGGCTCTGCTTAGGCACTCTGCACTGTATTTTTAAACCTAAAATGCTTCACAGGCCTGTCCTAATTGAATTACAGTTAGAATCCTCATGGTATTTATCCGAAATCCAGCATACTAGAAGTTACTTCACCTGCCATTTCTCATTAATAAGAAAACAGACAAGCTGTTCTGTTCACATTGCTGAGGAAAGACAGCCTCTCTCCCAGAAACTAGCTCTTCTTTCCTCCACAGTCCCCTTGGCATTTGACTATAGTCTGAAATAAAGTTAAAACCCCTTTACAATAAATTGAGGAACTGCCCACAGTTTGTGTGTTGATCTGCTCCACCTCATGTTGTTCAATAGACAAAAATTCAAACTCATGAAAACAACTCAAATTGGGGGGTTATTTGCTTTCTTTGCAAAAGGATGAATCACAGGATTTTGAAAATAGTTTCACAAGCACCAGTTATCAATAATTCAATTGGAAAAGGTACTTAAGCTCTCCAAATTCCAGATTTATCCTTTGTATAATCAGGATATATATATTTTCCACCCACCTCCCAGGACACTTATAAGATAAGCACTGGCCAAGCTGAGCCCCAATTAATAGCAGTTATTCTTATTCAAATGTTTTAGAAACAGTTTCAACCAAAAGAGAAAGAGAACAAAAATTGAAAAGAAATCCTGAAAAATCCCACTAATCATAACTTTCCATGCTTTCCTTCTTCCTACACCCCAGCATTCAGGTTAATAGAGGTTTCCTTATCATAGGTGCAGGAAAAAGTTCAAGTAGACCATAAGCATTTGGCTTCTCTATACTGACTCATGTAAAAAATGGAATACCACTTCTAACTCCACCTCCTAGGTTATCCAAACCTCAGTTTGCAACCAGTGATTTAAAAAAAAAAAGGGGGGGGGGTGCCTGGGTGGCTCAGTTGGTTAAGTGTCTGCCTTCGGCTCAGGTCATGATCCTGGAGACCCGGGATCGAGTCCCACATCAGGCTCCCCGCTCGGCAGGAAGCCTGCTTCTCCCTCTCTCAGTCCCTCTGCTTGTGTTCCCTCTCTCACTGTGTTTCTCTCTGTCAAATAAATAAATAAAATCTTTAAAAAAAAAAAAGCCATCTCTCTCAGAAAGCAGCTCTGTGTGGATTCTTCAGTTATTTTTCATGCATTGAGGAGTGGCAGGAATACATTACATCAGATATTAAGCCAATCAGAAATTGGGCTCTATGCTGCTTCTTCCCTAACCTGTTCTTGGCTCCCATAGTTTCCAGACAATAGAAACAAAGGCGTGAGCTCCAAATATGAAAGAGAGATGGATGCTTAACAGCTCCATGTAAAGCTTTATAGTTAGAGTGAAGCCCCAATAAAAATGGAGTCTGCTTTGAAAGATTAATGTCTTTATTACCCATGACTCATTAGTGTGGTTAGTATTAAAAAAAAAAAAAAGGATGCTACATCTCCTCCTTCCTAACAGGAGTCTGGGGGACATAATATTCAAACCATGCATATAAGATAAAGAAGAAAATATTTAACAGAAAACTGGGGTGGGTTGGGGGAGGACCTGGCTTGATTTTTTAATAAAGTACAATTATTGCAGGTTTTTCAACCAACAAACTAGAGTATACATCTAAGAGTGATTTCTAAATTGTTTAAAATCTTACTATATTTAAGGCTGACAGGCAAGATACCATCTATTCCTAAGCATTTCATCAAAGTGCGTTTCTATCTGTTATGGGATAGTGAAATCTGATAGATTATAAATGGAGACACTATTTGATACCACAGGACAAAGTGCAGATGAAATAGTATCTTTAACCTCAACTCTGTCTCAGAATGATCTTGAAGAACGTATTTCAAGAGCTCTTACTGGAGTTTGCTCTCCTGAAAAAAATCGAAGTTCTTTTCTAACAAAACCATGCTTCCCAAGATAAATGATAAAACCTTCTCCCTGAGTCTGAAGGAAAATACCCTGATGTTATTATGGGCTCCAAGATCCACCCTGTGATTTTAAATTTTTCAGATTCTGGACATGAATAACCACTTTTCCGAAGAATATAAACAGATGACCAAAAGACACATGAAAAGATATTCAATATAACTCATCAAGGAAATGCAAGCCAAAACTACAATGAAATACCACCTCAGACCTGTCAGAATGGCTAAAATTAACAACACAAAAACCAACAGGCACTAGTGAGAAGGTGGAGAGAAAGGAACCCTTGTGCACTATTGGTGGGAATGCAAACTGGTGCAGCCACTGCGGAAAACAGTATGGAGGTTCCTTAAGAAGTTAAAAATAGAACTACTCTATGGTCCAGCAATCACACTACTAAGTTTTACCCAAAGAATATAAAAGTACCCATTCAAACAGATATATTCACCTTGACGTCTATAGTAGCATTGTCTACGATAGTGAAATTATGGAAACAGCGCTAGTGTCCATCACCTGATGAATGGATAAAGATGTGGTATTTTTTTCTAATTTTTTCCTTTTCTCTTTTTTTTCTTTTAAAGATTCTATTTATCTATTTGACAGAGAGAGAGATCACAAGTAGGCAGAGAGGCAGAGAGAGAGAGGAGGAAGCAGGCTCTCTGCCAAGCAGAGAGCCCGATGAGGGCCTCGATTCCAGGACCCTGAGATCATGACCTGAGCCGAAGGCAGAGGCCCTAATTCACTGAGCCACCCAGGTGCTCTATATTTAGATTTTTATACACACACACACACACACACACACACACACACACACACACACAATGCAATATTATTCAGCGATAAAAAAAAGAACGAAATCTTGCCATCTGCACTGACATGGATGGAACTAGATTATGATGTTAAGTGAAATGCATGAGTCAGAGAAAGACAAATACCCTATGATTTCACTCACGTGTGGAGTTTAAGAAACAAAACAAACGAGCAAAACGTGGGGGGAGAGAGAGAGAGAGAAAAACCAAGAAACAGACCCTTACCCTTAGAGAATAAACATGGTTACCAGAAGGAAAGTGGGCGGGAGGGTAGGTATGGGTCAAATAGCCCATGGGGATTAAGGAGAGCATTTATAATGATGAACACTAGGTGATGTACAGAAGTGCTGAATTGCTATATTATACATCTGAAATTAATATAACACTGTATGTTAACTGGAATTTAAATAAAAACTTAAAATTTTTTTCATATTCTTTTCCATTTTGTTTTACAAGATTCTGACATTTTATAATTCAGTCTCCCTCCGTTATAGGGTAATTGCTCTGTAGGATGCCAGGAAGCTCTAGATGAATTAGAATTAGAGAATTGGATGCTCTCCCTCCTCCTGGTGCAAGTATATGGGATTTCTAGTGCTCTCACAGGTCTAAAGACCAAGTCTCTTGGGTTTTCAAGGCAGAAGGCAAAGAGTAGAACACACATGAGAGACCACCTAAAAGAGAGTAGCAGCCATCAACCACACACACAAAAAAACTTTCCGAGTAGTGAACCAAAGCTTAAATAAGATCTAAGACTTAAGAAGAATCCAATAAATAGTACATGTAAGTACAGAAGAGGCCACTGTCTTCTAGGACCAAATTTTAACAAATTGAATGAGTACACTCAATAGTTAAGAAAAGATATCTATGAAGGGTTCCCTAATAAGCACCTCAGAACATCTTATTTCCCCAAGCATATTGTAGTCATTATGGAGCACTCATTAGTAAGTTTGCTTTGTTAAGTAAGAGCTATTTATTAAAAGCCTCCCTCACACCAAGCCAAAATCTACTTTCCCTATATTTTTTATGTGTTAGCTCTAGTTCAGCCCTTAAGTACAAGAGAACAACCCAAGTCCCACTTCCTCATGACAGTCATTGGATGCACATATTTTTCAAGATAATTTCTCTCATCTCCATAAGTCTCCTCTCTGTAGGTTAATTCCTTCACAGCCCCAGTTTTGTTTGTTTGTTTGTTTGTTTGTTTTGTATGACATGGTCTGTAGGGGCTCAATGTCATTGTGATTTTTGTCCCATAAGGAAGACCTTAAAAATTAATACTTATATTATTTAAGAATTTTTCTGCTAATATTTTAATTTAAAAAGGAAACATAGACATTTTGATTTCTGCCTATATGAATCATATGACCTATAACTCTCTTCTACTATCTGGTGGCAGAATACTGCTTGAAACTTACAGGGTTTGGGGTGCCTGGATAGCTCAGTTGGTTGAGCGTCTGACTTGATTTCGGCTCTGGTCATGAACTCAAGTTTATGAGATCCAGCCCCATGTGGAGTCTGCTTAAGATTCTCTCTCCCTCCCTCTGCCCTCTCTGACTCTCACCAGCTCTAAAAATTAAAGAAAATTACAGGGTTGGTAATTGAAACAAAAATTATGGTTTCAGAGTGACAGCTCTCTGATGTCACCTAACCTCACCACAAATCAATGCCCTAAATTTCATTATTAAAGATCAGTTGGTTTTCAAATGGAAAGGAAAGAGAAAGGAAAGGGAAAAGAAAGAGAAAGGAAAGGGGAAAGAAAGAGAAAGGAAAGGGAAAGGGAAAGAAGGAAAGGAAAGGAAAGGAAAGGAAAGGAAAGGAAAGGAAAGGAAAGGAAAGGAAAGGAAAGGAAAGGAAAGGAAAGGAAGAAAGAAAAGACAAGACCACCTTTTCTTCAAACAGAGGCAATACAGTATAGTAGCAAAGAGTACAGCCTGGGCTTGAATCCCAATTCAACCACTTATTAGTTATTTAACCTTGAACAAGTTACTTGTCTGTGCTTTAACTTCTGTAAAATGTAAATGAGGATGTCTGCTTCATAGGTCCCCTTGGGGCTTAAATGAAATAATATTTAGTGTTGAGGACAAGGTAAGGTACAAAGTACTTACTATGTGTTTATATTTTTATAATTTCAACAAGTTTTTCCCAGGAAGCTAAATGTATGCATAAAGGGTATAAAAGTAGCCCTGCTCTATTTGAATAAAACATGCTCTCATCCTAACCATACCACAAACCACCCTCTGCCTTATTCCACTCATGTTCAGAGCACCCCACATTAAAATCTATGCGAAGTTGTTTTACCTCTTGGACTTAAAGAACTGTGTCATCAGAAACTCCAAGTCAAACATTAAGCATCTACTACTTATACCCCAGAATGAGTTAATTCATATTGGAAGGATGAGTCACCTTGAAAGGTACAGAGTAAGACTCTCTGAAAAGAAGAGAGAACAAAGAGTTTGTTTCTTTGTTTAATAAGGAAGAAAACATCTAGAACCTGGCTAGTCAGCTACACAGAACAGGTCGGGGGAGAATCACTATGGGGAAATAATGCCGTGGCTGACAGTGGTGACAGCTATGATCATTGAGGGTTGACAACGGCTTAAGCAAAAGTACTGAATATATATTAACTTGTTTAAGCCCCATGACAAACCTATGGGGGTAGAAGCCATTCTCATCCTTTATCATCCCCATTTCACAGACACAGCAGGCACAAAGACGTTAAATAACTGGCCCCAATTTAGGTAGGTAGAAAATGGCTGAGCTGAAATTCAAACTCGGACACTCCTAGCTAGGTAGGCATGAGCCCCACGTTAGTGGATGTCTTAAGGGAAAACAAGGCAAGAGGAGACACAATCACTGAGAACACCCAGTCATGCCCAGGTCCACCCTAAGCTCATTAATAAAATGCTAAGAGTCTGAACTCTGGAGACAGAACTACATTCAAATCTTTGTTCCATCGCTTAGAAGCTGTGCGGTCTTGAGCAAGAAACTGATCATCTCGGAGCCTCAGCTGATTCGACGTTGTCTTGAGGAGTAGAGATCATATATGCAAACACAACCGCCGTCTTCGCTCATGGCCAGCTTCCAGTAAGTGGTATCCTTATTGTCAAAGTTCTTTTCAAACTACGGTATCCATTGTTCCTGTCCTCCATCCCAGCTTAGAAATTAACATCATCCCCATAGGACAGAAGAGGACAAGGATAGAGTAAGTAATTCGCACAGAACTGACAGCAGGTCAGCCCAAGGCAGGAACTCAAATCCAAAATTTCCCAGCGTCCAGCCCAATCACTTGCAACTTCTAGCCTCCTCTGCCAAAGTCTTTAAATTGTTCCTCTTCTTCTTAAGTCTGCCATCCTCACCCAAAGAAGAAAGTGAGCACTTGCAACCAATGTCAGAAGAAAATTAGCCAGATTTCCTGAGTGACAGGATGATCCTCTTACATTTTCTGGGGGAGACTGGTGCCTGACAACCAACTGGCAGAGAGAAAGGTGACAGCAAGCCGCACAAGTGCACATATCAGTGGGTGGAGAGATGTCAGAAACAAAGAAAACCCCTGAAAATATTAAATGCAAACTCATTTACTGGTGGCCGCAGATAAGATGGAAGAGTTTACCATCGACAGGGGCTGTGACAGTGATGAATGAAACCATTCTGGAACTGTGAAGGAAAGTAGCCACCGAGAAGGGGGGCAGGCATCGGAGGGGGAGCGGGAGGATGCTGTGGGTGGGGGAACAAGAGGAGAATGAGAACCAGTTATGTGTGGGCTGAGGCATTTTCGGTAGCAGAAAAAAAAATACAGAAATAATGTTGCTGCTGGTACTTAAAAAGCCCAGGCAGGCATCAACTCCCACCCACCCCAAAGGCCCCCACACTCTAAAATCAGGGAAGCTGGGGCTTCAAAGGAAGAAAGAGGGGGAAGGGAAAAATAGGGAAGATGTCTTTTGACAAATGAAATCTAACAGGGTCAGTTATCAAATTTCAAAAGGAGAAGAAAGATCCCATGGCAGGGCCAGGATAATGCATGACGTCATGAGCGAACGCACCACCAGCTCTCTCCGCAGCACTTAAGGGGGACTATTATCGAAGGACTAGGGAAGTTCGACAGTCATTGTTCTAAGTTCTTTTCACTCCCCAGTTAAAAGACAACATGCTGCCAGAAATAAAGCGAGCCTGAGTCATAGTTGGAATTGAAAGTGTTGAAAATGGAAGGCGAGTTATGGAAATGGGTTTCTCATAAATGAAAATAAAGAATTTGGACTCACTGCAATTCTCTAAAAGCTACTGAGAAGACAGAGAACTTTGCACACTTCATTTCTAAGAGCTTGACTATTCTAGTGAATATAAGCATGTGTTTTAGGCTCACTTTCCCCGTTATTCCTCAGCATAGCTTTGGTGTTTGTGTTTCTCAAGAAAAGCTACATCAAGTCCTCTGAAGCCCTTTCTTTCACTCTGCAAGCACTTATCATGCTCCTACTGGATGACAAGTATGGCATCAGGTGCTACATGAGTGGTGTGCAAAGAATAAACTACAGCCTCTGCCCTAAGGACTTTAGAGACCAGTCGGGGAGACAACATCAACAGGCATGAAGCAGGTAAATACCAAATACAAGGGCAAAGTCACCACCAATTCAAGGGCAAGCTGACACAAGAGAGGCCCCAGGGCTAAAAGGGAAAAGTAAGGAACAACCAGAAAGTGAAGGCAGCTCTGAAAACCAAGAAAATCTTCACTGGCTCGAACGGTCCTGGAACACAAACCTGTCCGAGAGGAGGTGAGCCTTGAGGAATGGGTCAGATTTGTACAGGGAGAGAGAGAAGGGAGACCATTCCAAAAAAAAATTTTCTTTTGGATTTTATTCACTTATTTGACAGAGAGAAACACAGCCGGAGAGGGAACACAAACAGGGGGAGTGACAGAGGGAGAAGCAGGCTTCCCGCCGAGCAGGGAACCCGAAGCAGGGCTCGATCCCGGGACTCCAGGTTCATGACCTGAGCCGAAGGCAGTCGCCTAACCAGCTGAGCCACCGAGGGGCCCCGAGAGACCATTCCAGAACAGGAAGATCCTTCTACCACAAGTTACTCTTCCTGGACCTAAAAATTCCTAGCTTGATGAACTAAAAGAAAAAATCCAAAAGGCCAAGTGTTCTAGAATTTTTGAAACTCCTTTTAATAGCCTTACGATCTACCTATTTTCTACCTTATGATCTCCCTTTTAATTTAAAACTCAATTTCTGGGCACCTGAGTGGCTCAGTTGGTTAAGCCACTGCCTTTGGCTCAGGTCATGATCCTGGAGTCCCGGGATCGAGCCCCGCATCAGGCTCCTGGCTCCATGGGAAGTCTGCTTCTCCCTCCGACCTTCTCCCTTCTCATCCTCTCTCTCTCTCCCTCTCTCTCTCTCAAGTAAATAAATAAAATCTTTAAAAAAAATAAAATAAAATAAAACTCAATTTCTTGGCTTTTAATCTTTTCCTGTTTGTGTGGTCCTCAAGCCTGAACATGTATCTGAATCACCTAGGGAGCTTATCCAATCAGTAGCTACCTGGTCTAATTTAGTCAATCTAGGGCAGGGCCCTAAACCTGCATTTTTAACCAGATTCCTCCTTTGGTGAATTGTTACAGGTGGCCAAAGAAAGCCACACTGTGGTAAACACTAGGGCTACTCCAACCAAAAACATACCCCATAACTTAAATCTCTTAATAGCAGCAGGCCAGAAGGAACTTGGGGGGAATAAAAATACAGATATTTCAGATATGATCCCACATCCTCCTCACCACCACCCCCAACCTCCAGCTGTTCTATTCCATGGGACACAAAAAAACTGAGTCAAACAAACCGGGGGAAAAAAATCAAAACAATACACGCACATATATATACATTCAAGAATAAAAAAGGACATCAAACTAATACTGAAAACTTGGCCCAGGTTTAACTCAAAGCCTTAAAGTTCACATAGTTTCAAAGTCCAACAGAAAAATGTACCCTCCCATGCTACCTGGGCTAGCTGTCTTACCACGAGCAGTGCCCTAAGAGCTATCAATCTAGTAGCAACTAACAAAATAAAAATAGAAGTTCTAAGTCTATAAGCAACACATCACATCTTGCTTGGCAGAAGCCATGAATCCATTCCCCGCTCCCCTGAGGTTAGACAAGCTCAGTACTTGACCCATACTTCTGAAACTGCCCAAATAATCCTCCCTATGCACAGCTCTGAACAAGGTATCAGTTAGTATAAAACCTGCCACGGACAACCCATTGTCTGTAGAATAAAAATGCCAACCTCTTGACGCCGTTCATCTGACCCTCAACCCACCTACTTTTATTCCCACATCCGCTTTTCCTATAGCACCAGACTATTCCCATCGTACAGACCAATGATGGACTCGGGCACCTCAGCTGGCATCGAACATGCAAGTCCCCCTAGCAGAGTGCCCACACTTCCTGCCCCCTCTCCCTGCCTTCCGAGGCCTCCACTGAAATTTCCCTGGCCCCTAGCCAAAAGTAATCACCCTCTCCCTGGTGTGTCCACCGCATTTGGCAACTCCTTTACTGCGCTTAGTACATTCGGTCTACTTTATCCCTGAGCCCCTAGCTCTTGTCTCTCCTCAAATGTTAAGCCCCTAGAACGCAGGTGCCGTGTCTTATCCCCCACAGCACCCAATACAGGTAGACTTCCTAGACTGGTAAATTCATTTCTGCTGGTAGAGAAGGGGTTAAACACAGATTGCTATACCTGACAGATGGCCTGAGAAAATCTTTTCCATTGGTAGAACTATCATTTCTCCAATAAGGACAGACTGGATCATGCTACTTAAAGCACATTTTCCGACGGATACTATAAGATATGATCCCTTCATTTTTTTTTAATTGTTCAGTAAGAATCATTTAAAATTTCTGAGAAATATAACGTGATGAGAGCAGCCAAGTTTGATCGTCCATCCATCTATCCATCCTTCACATCCCTTGTACTAGCTCTTATTTAAGACTTAGTAAAGATAGCACCCCGGGAGCTGCAACACAGGACAGCCAACCTTGGTTGAACTGTATCAAAGTGTTGCCTCCATGCTGATTTAGGCATAACGTAAAAAGAGAAAACTTCATATAAATCAGCAGGATTGGCCCGAAGCCCCTCAGAGCCTCTCCCATATTATAGAGCCCTCTGAGAAAGCCCAAACAAGGTAGAGAGTCCCTTTCCTCCAGGAACTCACACTCTAGCTAGAACCTCAAAATAGAATCAATATGCCCATATTTTGTTCTTCTTTTTTTTTTTAAGATTTTATTTATTTATTTGACAGAGAGAAACACAGTGAGAGAGGGAACACAAGCAGGGGGAGTGAGAGAGGGAGAAGCAGGCTTCCCGCCGAGCAGGGAGCCCAATGCGGGGCTCGATCCAGTGTCTCCAGGATCATGACCTGAGCCGAAGGCAGTCTCTTAACCAACTGAGCCACCCAGGCGCCCCCATATTTTGTTCTTCTAAAGGACTAATTAACTGAGTATTCACAGATCAGAGTTCGTTGGGTTGGGGTTGACCCTAAATTTGGGCTTCGCGGATAGCTGCCTACGCCATGTGGTCCATGGACCAAGGAAAACGTCTCTATATCAGCCTGCCTTAGGACGTGAAATTCCATTGTTCCCTGAAGGGAAGGCACTAAAAGCATCCATTTAAATCACAAACATTTCCTAGAGCCAGGAGTCCAATGAATAATTGCACAGACAACTTTTCACAAATTCATAAGCCAGTGAGAAAGCAGGCATCTGCTGAACAGGAAGGAACCCCAAACCATGTTAACTTCTGATAGGTGCATAAGACCCCTGGCCTTGGCCCTCTCTATATCACTCACCACCATCTCAAATACTGAATGCCTTTAGTCCCATCCTTCAAGAAGCTGTCGGTCTAGTGGGGAAGACAGACATGTAAATAGACAATTTCAGCATAATGGGCTAAGTTCTAAGGAGTATACACAGGTGCCATGGAACTCAGAGGAGAAACATAAAGACCCCAGAAGGGCTTGGAAAAAGTGCTTCTTAGAGGAGGTACTTTCTGAGCTGTGTCATGGAAATATAGACAGGAATTCGCAAAGAAAGGTGGACACGGGGTCCCACGCTGAAAGATTCACATATGCAAGGACATTGTGTGTCTAAGAGTGCAGCAGAGGAGGAGACAGAAAGATCTGTAAGCCATTCTATATCACCGTAGCATCAAGTATGATACAGAGTAGGTAGAGGTGAGATAGATCGTCCTAAGAAACAGATTGTGAAGGGCCTTATACATCATGTCAGGGAGCCTGGACTGGATGTTCAGCTTAATAGGCAACACTGAAGAGTTTAAAGCAAGGGAATGAGACAATCAGATTTATGCTTAGGAAAATCAATGGTGGCTGTGTGGAAAATGAATTAAAGACAGACAGGACCAGCGGTAGGAAACACAGTGAATAGGCTAGCTCAGTAAGCTTACATATTGGTCCCCTGTGCCTTGCTCCTCTTCACCTCCCTTCTCACCCACTTCTTCCCTTCTAACTCGCCTGTCCTCTGCCTTCAAACAAGTGTCTCGAGCCTGCCCTCGGTCCTGAGCAGAAATGCAGGTGGCTCTGCAGGCTGGAGAGAGAATTTCCCGACACCAGAGCCTTTCTTCATGGAAACTATGCAACCAACTTGGCACCCGGCTGCCATCAAAGTGACAACCACAGGGGGAGCTAAAGAGGAACACTAAAATTACCTTCTCTGCAGGATGTGGCTCTTACCAGAAAATCTCCCAAAGACCCTCCTAGGATTCCTCCTTTATTCAGTGTGGCAAAAATAATTTGTGTTTGAATAACCCCTGCTATTTGACTAGAGTGACAGAGAAGTTTAGGAAAGAGGAAACCAAGCTCTTTGTTCATTTATCAAGGAAGCCCTGTTTTCATTTCCTCCTGTATTTTGCAAAGCCCTGGTAACCAACTGATTTTCCCTTAATAATGCCTTACTGTGTCCCTTTTTTGCCCCCAACAGGCTACCTACAAGCCGCTCATCATCTAACTAGAGCACTGTCTCATAACTCATTGTTCCCCTTAGATAGGATCTTTAACCGCAAAATATCTGAGAAAAGTAGCCCAGGCTGAAGGTTAACAACTTCAATCTAAACGACACCACCACTCAATGGTGATCCACAGGAGAATCTTTTTTTTTTTTTAAGATTTTATTTATTTGACAGACAAAGACTGTGAGAGAGGAAACACAAGCGGTGGGGGGAGGGAGGAGGGAGAAGCAGGCTTCCGGCTGAGCAGGGAGACTGATGCAGGGCTCCATCTCAGAACCTTGGGATCATGACCTGAGCCGAAGGCAGCCGCTTTACGACTGAGCCACCCAGGCACCTCCTCCATAAAGTGAAGCCGATCTTAGCCTACCTCAGCTCTGCCTGGCTGGAGGCACTGCCTGTCTACACCCAGTGAGAGGACCCCCCAAACCTAATACAGTGTTTCCGCAAATAAAATAAGCCACCAGCACAGGGGCATTGCCGGCAGAGAAGCCTTAGCGGGTCTGAAAACATACTGTCATCTTCATCAGTCCTTAGAGATGGAATCTATTATATTGGGTGCATTAGATAATATTTTACCAGACTGTATTATTAGTGGGGGCAGCAAAAGCTAGGAGACAGACTGGCTAACTAAACTCCGGTGGCGACAAAAAGTCAACTCCAAATAGTCTCTGGATAAGTTGCTGAAACCCAAAGCCCAGTCCCTCCTCCCACGAGTATTTGATTAGTATTTCCAGGGTGCTCAGTTTTGCGTCAGGCAAGAGCCCACCTGTGCCCTCAGGTGATCCCAATCTAGGTGACCTGAGGGACACCGCCATGAAAAAAACTACAACTCACCCGGCAACCACCTCAAATGCGCCAGACGATGTGACATCAAAGCAGGCGACAGGGGATGGAGGTTCAAGAAGAGGTCTTCAAAGGTGTGATAGATTTACAAAGATTGGTGAGGTTTTGGGGGAGGACAAGTAATGTTTTCAAAACCTACCATTTACTGAATGTTTATCGTGTTTCAGGCACTATGCCTTCACATTTTTTCTACTGAGCACGTATCAGTCTTATCCCCCATTTTACAGATAAAGATCTGAGAGTCAAAGAGCTTACATTACTTGCCCAAGCTCACATAACCTGATAATGCAGTGGGGCCAGAAGTCAAACCCAAATCAGCCTGACTCTAGAGCCCATGCTCTTAACTACACTTTTTTCTTTTATGAATTTATTTATTTACTTACTTACTTATTTACTTATTTATTTGTAAGGTGGTGCTGGGAGAGAGAGAGAGAGAGAGAGAGAGAGAGAGAGAGAGAGAGAGACCAAGCTGGGGGGAGGGGGAGCAGAGGGGCAAGGAGAGGGACAAGCAGACTCTGTGCTGAAAGCATGTAGACTGACACGGGTCTCGATCCCATGACCTGGCCCAAAACCAAGAGTTGGACACTTAACTGACTACAATCTGGGGCAAGATGACTAAGCTGAATGGAAAGACTGAGTTGGAAAAGAATGGGAAGTGGATTCACACAGGCAGGACTCTCTCTCTCCACTGATAGCAAGAGGTAAGGCAAATCCAACTCTAAGAGCCCTTGTGCCTTCTTTCCCCTCGAAGCACACAGACTCCATTAACTGCCAGTAGAATGGAATGCCAGGAAACTCTCCCCCAGTTCTGATACAGTTAGCACAAGTTTCAAACAAATCGAAGAATTTTTAGTCCAAGCAACATTTCTGTTTCTATGGAAACATACAAGGGCAAACTGTAGGGACTGCGGCACAGGCAGGCTTCACCTCCACCCTAGTTGCTGCAAAGCTCTTTTTCCCTTTAAAATAAAGGAACCCAGTGTAAACAAGCCCTTAAGGCTGGGCAGCTTGTGGGTTGTTGGGAAGGAAGGGATTTAACAATAATGGAATTATGAGAAAGGCTTGAATTCAACAGAGTTCCGAGCCCTTTGAACTATTTAACTCAGGCCTCTTCTTTGGTATATCAGGTTTCTCTGGTGTATAAAATTAGACTCCACAATCTCTAGCGAAACAAAACACCACTATGAGATGCAATTATTTGTGGACAGTAAGAGGCTAACTCGTGCCTGAGCTGAGTCACCTGCAACCTCGTGTGAAGGCCAAACTTGAGTTACCCAGAATCCAATTAAGTGGGGTCCCCCGCTAACTGCATCCAACTTTTGCAGAGAGACAGTGCCCATGATAAGAAAAAAACTGCCACATAAACTTAATACAAAAAGGGTTTATTGGGAGGAGGTAATCTGTATAGCTGTGTGATGTGGGGCAAGTTCTGTATGCTCTCTGGTCCTCTACTTCTTCATCAAGCTGGTGGTTGTTAGGGTTAAATGACCTAGGTGATGCAGGGTACTTCACACAGCACCTGGAACTTAGGAAGAACTCGAATCTTAGCATATATTTATTATACTCTATAAAGTCACCCAAAACCATCTTCTAGAGAACATTTTGGTGTAAGTGCCCATCCATCCCTCTCCTTTTCCATCCCCATTTCCAAGAGTAGACAGTGATCTCGGAGAGCGTGAACAGTGTTTCTGATGCCTACCAAGGGTTTTTTTTTTTATCATCGAAGAATTTGTGAGATTGCTTTCTGAAGCAGGAAAGAGGACCTAAGCATTTCTGAATATCTGATAAGGAGTAAAGTCAAAATAATATTCAGGTTCCATTTGCTTTCAGACTTTTTCTCACTGCCCCTTACTCCTCGACAATGAACTGATCTTTAGCCTGTGTGAAGCTGACCACACATTTAGCACCAACTGACTTAGTATTACCATTGAATAACCCCGTCTCCATACTGTGTTTGTCTTAGGCCCAATGCAGAAATGGATAGGTCGGTGAAGTTCTCCAAGTACAGCATCATGCCCAATTAAGTTACTTAATTGGGTACCGCACACTGATGACAATTATCATTATTATCCCCACTACCAGCCTGAGGCAAGATTGTTGAAAAGGCTAGTCGTTTTCCTAGCCTCTAACACCCAATGCATCCTTTTCCCCCGTGTTTCCTCTCTTTGCTCCCTCGTGTGGCCAAAACCTTCTCCCACATCCATTCACACTGAGGCATAGAGGACCAGTGATGGTTAAAAGTGAATTTAAAGAGACGGAATGAAGGGTCTTCAGATGAGTTACAGCATCACGAAAAGTATTCCAGGAGATAGTAAAAAGACAAAAAGACCTAGGGGAACCTTTGATCTCATACAACCTAGGCAGGTGCTCCTCCAAAGTCAGCAGAATCAGCCTCAGAAACTGAAGCAAAGAGCTACACAGTACTCGCAGAATCTCTCAATGAGTCAATATTGCCAAGGGCTAGAAAATTAAACCAATACATAGATGATAGCAACTGTTACCTGATGTCATAGAAGGAATATGAGATCACAATTTGTGGGGGAGGCTCTAGGCTTGTGTACCTTCTTTTTTCCTTCCTTTGTTCCTTCTAGCAGTGGGGAAAACTGGGCAAGAAAGACCACACAAAAAAGGACTACTTCTGGGGCGCCTGGGTGGCTCAGTTGGTTAAGCGACTGTCTTCGGCTCAGGGCATGATCCCGGAGACCGGAGACAGGGGATCGAGTCCCACATCGGGCTCCCTGCTCGGCAGGAAGCCTGTTTCTTCCTCTTACTCCCCCTGCTTGTGTTCCCTCTCTGGCTGTGTTTCTCTCTGTCAAATAAATAAAATCTTTAAAAAAAAAAAAAAAAGGACTACTTCCGTTTGCCTTGGACCAGCCCTGCCCTGGACTCGGGTCTCCTTTCTCAAATTAATGGTCTGCCCACAGGCTTTCATTCTTTATGAATACCCCAAATCCACTTAACACAGTTAAAAATCTCCAGCTGAGTTTCCATCAGCACTCTCTGTGGAAAGAAGGTACCAAATAAAAGTGAAACTGTGCATGTCTGGCCCCATGAAGGGCGAAAGATTGGGATGACGTATTGGACATTTCAAATACCTTCCATTTACTGCTGAGCCAGCTGACTTGCTGGGAGCATGTCCTTTGAGAAGTAAAAAGTTAAGTGGTCTATTCTAAATCCTCAGTGGGGCAGTGAGCCTGACAGAACATCAACTAGAAGAACCCAATTAGCATAGTTTTTACCATGACAACCAGGGCATCCTCCTAAGAAATCAGTGGGGTTCACACACTGAACAGGAAGTAGGCAGAAGAATGTCAGAGAATATGCAGACTTGGAAAGACCCCTTTTTGAAATGAGCCAATATTATTCATTTCCTCAAAATGTCTAGAAATGGAGAATTATTCCTGTCAATGACATGACATTTGTTTAGCTCACACAGGCTTAGTTTCTGGATGGTGGAAACATCAGCAATGGCAGGAATCTGAGAAAGTGCCCCCCATACGTGCATGTGGTTTATAAATCACCCAGAGTAGGGACATTAGGACAGGAGAGATCCAAACACAGCTCTGTGCAAATATGACTCGCTAGAAGAGATGCAGACATCTCTGAAATTTTAATTCATGAATTAAAAGACATTATCTTTAATGTTCATTCATGAATTACTAGCATTGCTAAATAAATTTCCCCATTTCAAATGCTCTCCTCTCAACTCCCCTACATCAATCCAAAACTCAGATTCCTATCCCATGAAGCCATCTTTCCAAAATCATCCCAGCTTCCTCTGACCAATCTTTCTTCCTGAACTTATTTGAGATAAGGAGTCCACACCACAGACCTGAATATTAGATCCTATATTATTTTATAATACTATTTAGTGTATTTCTGTCATATTTCCATTGTGACCATAGTTTCTTCAAGGGCATACTACGTCTGTCCCCAGCAAAGCACCGAACAATGTTAGGTTAAAGTAAATGCCTAATAAGAATGTACATGGTAAAAAAAAAAAAAAAAAAAAAAAAGAATGTACATGGTGCTTGATTACTTAGAGAGTTCATGTACCTGAGTCTAATTTAAGGCTGACTACATGACCTTGAACTTAGTGCCTCTATTGCTGCAGCAGGAATTAAGACTGCCCTTCTATGTTCTCCATAGAATGAAGGGGAAGGAACACTAGTCGGGAAGAATTTGCTACCGCTGTGGATTTCCTTACTGCACATTTTTAGGATTGAGAAGAAGAGGATGACTCATCACTTGCAGTCCATCTCAGTAGGTATTTATAGCCGACTCTAGAAATAGTGTTCTCACAACTGCATGCCTTAATTCTATCCTTCCTTCAAGGCTCAGCTTAGCTGTGACTTCCTCCATGATTCCTTCCATACTTCTTCATCCAGGACTCTTAGACTCTTGTAAAGTACCGGACCATTTTCTCTTTCCCCCCCTCATGACATAGGACCCTCCGCCTCGTGTTGTAGCTACGTTCTTGCTTCCTCTCCCTAGTAGGCAGACACAATGACATGACCGGTACACCGTACTAGTAATAGCTAAGTGAATAGTACATATTCAGTAAGTGTTAGCGAAGAGTCAGTGAAGTACTCTATTACATTATTCGATTGAGTATGCAAAGCAATCATGTTGAGGTAAATATTAGTCACAATATCTCAGTTTTACAAAGGAGAAACCAAGGCTTAGAAAGACTAGTTTATCCCAGGCCCTACAACTAATAAGTGTCATAGGTAGAATTTGGTTTGAGAGTCAGTGCCACAAGGCACCTGGGTGGCTCAGTGGATTAAAGCCTCTGCCTTCGGCTCAAGTCATGATCTCAGGGTCCTGGGATCGAGGCCTGGTCAGGCTCTCTGCTCAGCAGGGAGCCTGCTTCCTCCTCTCTCTTTGCCTGCCTCTCTGCCTAGTTGTGAGCTCTCTCTCTCTCTCTCTCTCTCTGTTAAATAAATAAATAAAAACCTTTTTAAAAAAAACTATGCCAGGGGCAGCTGGGTGGCTCATTTGTTTGGGCGACTGCCTTCGGCTCAGGTCATGATCCCGGAGACCCAGGATCGAGCCCCACATCGGGCTCCCTGCTTGACGGGAAGCCTGTTTCTCTCTTTCTCACTCCCCCTTCTTGTGTTCCCTTTCTAGCTGTGTTTCTCTCTGTCAAATAAATAAATAAAATCTTTAGAAAAAAAAAAAACTATGCCAAAGTGACTCTTAATAAATGGTGAATGAGGCCTTCCCCTAGAGGGACCCTGGGTGGTTTGGTCAATTAAGCGTCTACCTTTGGCTCAGGTCATGATCCCAGGGTCCTGGGATCAAGCCCTGTGTTGGGCTCCCTGCTCAGCAAGGAGTCTGTGTCTCCCTCTGCCCTCCCCGCCACCCCGCCGCTAGTGCGCACTCTCTAGCGCGCGCTATCTCTTGCTCAAATAATCTTTTTTTTTAAGATGGTGAATAAATGAAGGAAGAAATGTAATGAATTAAAATATAGAACTCTCTTACCCCCAAACAGGCTTTCCAGCCATGTGTTCTCCTTTAGGCTAAAACTGATCAAGGGTGTAGTATTGCCTATTAGTAAAAGAATCACCAGACCCAATCTCCAAAGCAGGAGATCAAATAATAGTCTTTAGTGTCACCTGTTATTCATTAAAAGGGACCTGGGTTATGATTTCAGCAGCTCCTTGATCAGCAATCTACCGAAAGTTTGTATCTGAAAATTTTGTATAACTGCCCATCAAGAATACACTGGAATTTTGGGACTATCCTCGCCCTTCAGTCTGGGTAATCAAGTTCTGGGCAAGGTGAGTCTACCAAAATCAGTTACAATTTCATTATTGTTGATAAAACTACTGAAATACAACCCCCACCATCAGTGTTTAACTCAGTCTATCAGATAAGCAGCATTTTCTTTGACTCAATCAAAAGTAGTCAGTGACCAAAAGAACAGACCTACAAATATTTGGTATAAAAAACAAGTGGAGGGACAAGTGGCTGGCTCCATCGCTACAGCATGAGACTCTTGATCTCAGGGTTGTGAATTTAAGCCCCTACACTGAGTGTAGAGATTACTCAAAAAAATCAAATCAAATCAAATCAGGGCACCTGACTGGTTCAGTTAGTGGAACACAAGACACTTGATCTCACGGTTGTGAATTCAAGCCCCATGTTGGGTGTAGAAATTACTTTAAAATCACTAAAAAATAAAATAAAATCTTTTAAAATTTTTATTTTTTCAATTATTTTATTTTATTTTTTCAGTTCCAAGATGCATTGTTTATTCACCACACCCAGTGCTCCATGCAATACGTGCCGCCCTCCTTAATACCCACCACCAGGCTCACCCATCCCTTCACTCCCTCCCTTCCAAAACCCTCAGTTTGTTTCTCAGAGTCCACAGTCTCTCGTGCTTTGTCTCCCTCTCTGTGGAAAGAGCCAAGATGCCCTTCAACAGAGGAATGAGTAAAGAAGATATGGTCCATCGGGGCGCCTGGGTGGCTCAGTGGGTTAAAGCCTCTGCCTTCAGCTCAGGTCATGATCTCAGGGTCCTGGGATTGAGCCCCACATTGGGCTCTCTGCTCCGCGGGGAGTCTGCTTCCCCCTCTTTCTCTGCCTGCCTCTCTGCTTACCTGTGATCTCTCTGTCAAATAAATAAATAACATCTTAAAAAAAAAAAGATGTGGTCCAAATATACAATGGAATATTACACCTCCATCAGAAAGGAGGCTGAATGAAAGAAGCCAAGCAGAGAAAGTCAAATATCATATGGTTTCACTTACTTGGGCAGCATAAAGAGTAATGTGGAGGACATTAGGAGAATGAAAGAAAGTGTGAACTGGGGTAAATCAGAGAGGGCGATGAAGTATGAGAGACCGTGGATTCTGAGGAGAATCCTCTAACTATACTACTTTAGCGTTCATCTAAAGTCCTTCCCAGTGGCAGACCTACCCACCGCTGACCACACACCACATCCGTCTGGATGGTCAATGCGAGTAAGTAGGAAAGAACACAAATATTGTTTCTCCAGAAAAAAACTGTTACCTGACCATTCCATTGTACAGAGAACATAGTGTGTTTCAGAGGGCAGATGCAGATGCCATTCAGCCTGGATTCAAATCCTAGCACTCCAGTAACCTTTAACTACTTAACCTCTCTGTGCCTCCATTATCTTAACTCTGAAATGGGATAATAGGACACCTGGGTGGCTCAGTCAATTAAGCATCCAACCCTTGATATCAGCTCAGGTCTCATTCCTGGGGTCTTGAGTTCGATCCCCATATTGGGCTCCACGCTAGGTATGGAGCACTCTTAATTAAAAAAAAGAAGTAGGGGCACCTGGGTGGCTCAGTTGGTTAAGCAACTGCCTTTGGCTCAGGTCATGATCCTGGAGACCCGAGATCGAGTCCCACATCGGGCTCCCTGCTTGGCAGGAAGCCTGCTTCTCCCTCTCTCACTCCCCTTGCTTGTGTTCCCTCTCTGGCTGTGTTTCTCTCTGTCAAATAAATAAAATCTTAAAAAAAAAAGTAAAATGGGATAATAATAGTATCTACTTTACAGAATTGTAATGATTAAAAAAGCTACATATGCAAAACACTGGCCACAAATAAGTGTTATAGAAGCAGTGCTATAATTATTCTAATATATAATAAGTATTTCCTAATATTCCAGATCTGTGTAAGTTAGTAATTCTCAACCAAGGACTATTTTGCCTCTCAGGGAACATTTAGCAATCTCTGGAGATATTTTTGTCACCAAAAAAGGGGGTAGGAGGGTGGTACTAACTTCTAGGGGGTAGAGGCCAGGGACAAGGCTAAAAATCCTATGATGCACTAAACAGAGCTCTACAACAAAGAATTATCTGGCCCAAAATAATAGAATCAAGAGTGAAAAAACCTGCATAGAGGCAATCACCACTTTATTGAAAACTCAATGGACCAAAACTCCAAGGGACAAATGCCAATAAATAACATGATAATTTCATCTCAAAAAGTCTTTACTGAAGGATCTTTTCAATACCAGAACTCAATACATTTATGGGTGGCTGATAGATTAACCATAGCTTCCTTCATAGAATAGATCTGATTATAAATATAGATGTATGTTTACATACTTTATAAATATATATTGGGATAAATTTAATAAATTTAATCCTAGTTGATATATTTAAGGCAATCCTAATTAATATATTTAAGACAAACTGCATAGAAATCTTCGTCAATGATTTCAAATAGTTACTCCCTCATTTCAATATTTTATGGATTTAATGCTTCTTAAAGAAGTCACCTGTAATCGAGAGGGAAGTGAGTCAGAGAAAAACTTAAAGCTAACATCTTTTTTTAGAAAGATTTTATTTATTTGAGAGAGAGAGAGAGAGCAAGAGAGAGCACAAGCAGGGGTTGGGGAGAAACGGGCTGGGGAGAGAGACAGGCAGGTTCCCCACTGAGCAGGGAGCCCACCACAGGGCTTGATCTCTGGACCCAAGGATTAGGACCTGAGCTGAAGGCAGACGCTTAACTGACTGAGCCACCCAGGCACCCCATATCCTTGGTGTTTTGTCGTTATTCAGAAGAGAAGAAGGGCTGGAGGAAAATGGAAAGAGAAAGAGGAGGTGGAGGAGAAAGAAAAGGGAAAAAGGAGAAAAGGGAGAAAGGTAAAGACTCACATAGACCAAAAGGTAATCTAAAGATCAGCATAAACAGACACAAAGGCATAAACTGACCCATTTGACTGGATCACAAGGAATATTTCCAGTATAATGAGGCAACTTTATTTTTTTTAAGATGTATTTATTTGAGAGAGACAGCACCTGTGCATAAGCAGGCAGAGGAGCAAAGGGAAAGGGTGAGACTCCTAAAACAGACTCCCCACTGAGTGCAGAGTCCCACACAGGGCTATGACCTGGGCTAGAACTGAGAGTCAGATACTTAACGGAGCTACCCAGCTGCCTCCCGCCCCCAGGCATCTTTTGATGCATAAAGAGAAGGGGTTACTTGCTCTACTTTCCTTTCGGGGAGTTAAAACTTTGAAATAACATGACAGCTCCTCTATAATTCTAACTGTTCCTTCTTGGTCCCTTTGGAAAAGGCAAATGCCCATTCATTTTGGAAAACACATTCAAAATCTGACAGGCTCACCACCAGCCCTGCTCAATGAACTGATTGCCCCCAGGTGCTTGTCCTTGGACTAGAGGTCATTGGCTTCCCACTCTCTCAACACTACCATCAGTTTCTACTCACAGTCAGTTGTGGCACTTTTCCTTGAAATGTATTACCCTCCT